>PVHP010035977.1:0-18179 GCA_004024765.1 Zapus hudsonius
ACATTCGCACACCGATCTCTGGCCCAGGCTATGGTTTGCTCCTGTTGAATGGGGAGAAGTGGTTCCAGCACTGGCAGATGTTGACACCAGCCTTCCACTATGACATCCTCCAACCCTATGTGGGAATCTTGGCAAACTCTGTTGGTGTGATGCTGGTTAGTCTCTCTGTGTTCTGTCTTGCTTTCATTTCCACACACCAATCACATCACATCAATATGATTCTACTCTTAAACACACTGTCCAAACCATAGCTATCTGATACAGTCAAATGGAGTAACACTCACACCATTTCTATGACAGTAAGTCCCCGAGAGTGGATAAATCAGAGAGTACCCAGTCAACCATATGGAGCCACACAGTGCAGAGAGTATAGGGTGGCCACAGGGCCACGTCTTTACCACAGTGAACAGAAAGAGAAGTCAGTCTTTCCAGACAAAACTCTCTGTCCATTGCTGAATTGTAACTTTCAAGAGATCACAAAATGAGCATCTTTCCTGTGGTCTAATGCTTCTGCATGGAGTCCAGTAGTTTATGCAATGAAATGGACATAAGGTCCAATTTTAACATCCAAATCTCTTAGACCATTTTCTTTCACCAGACTCTGATTTCTAAATTCATGGTACTCAGCAAAGTTTTGATAAATAAAAAGGAATTAATGTTGCATGAGGCAAGTTTGCATAGACTCATAGTCTTCCTTTACTGTCATTCATTTTGCTCCTATATTTGTATTTCAATTCATTTTTTTGTTTTTTGTTTTTTTATTGTCCATACTGAGTTACATTGTTTAGTGGGCCAACAATGAGTTGTTATCCCCAATTCCCCAATGCCCCCCTCCCCATCCCCAGTCAGCTGGATATCCTCCTCCGTGGGCTGTCTGGATCAGTCCTTGTGACAGGGGACCATGAATAGCCTAGTATTCAGCCAGGTTCTCCTCACCCAAGTGTGTTGTTACTGAGGGGTGCCATGCCTCTGATATTCTCCCCCACCACGATTCTCACAATATTTCTGCCCCCTGTTCTGCTCAGTTCCCTGAGTTGTGATGGGTGAGTATTAAGGCTGCTTTAATGTTGTGAGCTTAGGGGTTTTTGTGTCGAGATTCATTGATATCTGTCTCACTGGCTTATCCTTTGTTGATTGAATGGCTGTGGCTGTGGGTCCCTTGTTCATCCCCTCATTCTCTGCATGGTTCCATAAGGATCATCCACGATATGCCTATGGTGGCTCCTCTCTTGCCAGGATCTCAGCTTTCTGCCTGTGGTTGGTTGGTAGGGCTATATGGGCCCCAGCTATCTCGCTGCATCTTGAAAAATACAAACACAATCTCCATCGGAGAGTGAGGTCAGTATAGGTTAACAAATATACACCATTCTGGATTACCTAGATTCTAATTTTAGTAGCCTCCCTGCAAGTCGCTTGCATAGTGCATCTTTTCTTGGGAGCCCAAGAGTATGGGATCCGGTGCATATCGCCCTGAATCCCCAGTTCCAATCAAGAGTTCCCCCTCACTGAGTGGAATATTTGGCCGAATTCAATAGCTATTGATTGTCTCCCCCAGGCCCAGGCTCCTCTGTTGCACAAGTGCTCCTTTCTTGGTTTGCTGTTCTCTCCCACTAGGAGGTGTGGTCAGCCTACTCATGGCCACAGACTGTGTTTCATGTCAGTGGTCTGTTTACACCAGCTGTCGTTGATCAGCTTCCCCTGGCAGCTTGTGTAGTGCCTTCCAGCACTGCACTAACTGCCATCTGGGGGCTGGTTACCATTCCAGACCTTGAAGGGTCTCTCGATGCTGATCAATGGCATTCTGTGTTTTTTTCAGCAATAGGGTTTTACCTCAGGCCTAGGGAGGGCATTCAAGAGCTTTGACAGAATTCTGTCTTGTTTTTGGAACCTCATAGTTCACTTTGGTCAACAGCTCAGTGAGGGAAGGAACCGGTGGCTGGGACCCGGGGTTGTCAGACTGCTCAATTATTCACAGGCTTAGATATTCTCCCCTACTACTCATGGCCCCTCTTGACAGTTGACACCCACTACTTGCTCTGTAGGTTACAGTATGCTTGTGAGGATTTTATGTTTTTGAACCTAATTTGGTTTAGCCTCATGCTTAAGCCATTCCCTTCCCCCATCCGTTACACCTCAGTCATACCCTCTCACTTCTTTCTACTAGTCTGCATAGAGAAAATGGTTATCCTGGTTAAGGACAGCATATGAGGGAGAGTATGTGGCATTCAATTCTCTGTTCTTTTGAGTGTTTACTTAATAAGATCTGCTCAAAGTCAGACCATTTTTTCCTAAATTTTGATATGTCATTTTTCCTTTCAGCCGAGTAGAATTCCATCGTGTAAATATACCACAGTTTCGCTGTCCATTCCTCCATGGATGGGCATTTGGGTTGATTCCAATTCTTGGCTATTATGAATTGAGCTGCTATAAACATAGTTGTACAAAGTTTTCTGCATCGAGATGTGACATCTTGTGGGTAGATGCCTAGTAGAGGGATAGCTGAGTCCATTGGTAGTTCTATGTCCATTCTGTCTAAGAGTCTCCACACTGCTTTCCATAATGGTTGAACAAGTTTGCAATCCTACCAGCAGTGAATGAGGGTTCCTTTTTCCCCGCATCCTCACCAGCAACAATTGTTGTTGGTTTCCTTTATGATTGCCATTCTGACAGGGGTAAGATGGTATCTCATTGTGGTTTTGATTTGCATTTTCCTGATGCTTAAGGATGCTGAGCACTTTCTTAGATGAGTCAAGGCCGTTTGAGTTTCTTCCTCTGTGAATTCTCTGTTGAGATCAGTGCACCACTTTGTGAGGGGGCATTTTGGGTTTTTGTTATTAATTTTTTTGAGTTCTCTGTAGGTTCTGGAATTTAGGCCTCTATCTGAGTTGTAGCTTGTGAAAATCATCTCCCAATTTGAAGGGGGTCTATTGGCTCTGAGTATGGTTTGTTAGTTTGTATAGAAGCTTTTGAGTCTGATCAGGTCCCATTGGTTAAGTGTTTGTTGTATTTCCTGGGCTGCTGGAGATTTGCTCAGGAAATTTTTTTCCAACTCCTATTTCATGTAGAGTTCCTCCTATTTTTTCTTCCAGGGTGTTCAGGGTTACCGGATTTATATTCAGGTCTCTGATCCATTTGGAGTTGATTTGTGTGCATGGTGAAAGGAGTGGGTCTATTTTCATTTTTTTGCATGTGTTTATCCAATTCGTCCAGCACCATTTGTTGACGATGCCGTCTTTGGCCCAGCGTATATTGTTGGCCCCCTTGTCAAAGACCAAATAACTGAAGTTACTTCCAATTAAAGCTGGGTCTTCAATCCTGTTCCATTGATCCGTCTGTCTGTTTTTATGCCAGTACCATGCTGTTTTAGTTACTATGGATTTGTAGTATGTTTTGAAGTCAGGGATGGTGATACCTCCCGAGTAGGCTTTTTTGCTTAGAATAGTTTTAGATATCCAAGGTCTTTTGCCCTTCCAAATAAATTTAGAGATTATATTTTCTATTTCTGTGAAGAAAGAGGTTGGGATTTTTATCGGAATAGCATTGAATCTGTAGATCGCTTTTGGCAGGATTGCCATTTTTACTATATTGATTCTCCCTATCCATGAGCATGCAATATCTTCCCATCTTCTCACGTCCTCCTCTATTTCCTTCTTGATTGTTTTAATATTTTCCTTATATAAGTCCTTTACAACCTTGGTTAGTGATATTCCAAGATATTGATTTTCTTTGAGGCTATAGAAAATGGGACAGTCTCTCTGATGTCTTTTTCTGTCTGCTTATCTTCTGCATATATAAAGGCTACTGATTTTTGTGTGTTAATTTTGTATCGTGCCACGTTGCTGAAGGCATTAATCACCTTCAAGAGGTTACTGATACTATTCTTTGGATCTGATATATAAAGGATCATGTCATCTGCAAAGACAGATAGTTTAGTTTCTTCCTTTCCGATTTGTATCCTTTTTATGCCCTTCTCCTGTCTTATCGCTTGGACTAGAACTTCAAGCACTATTTTAAGAGCAGTGGTGAGAGTGGACACCCCTGTCTTGTTCCTGAATTGAGTGGGAACTTCTTGAGTCATTCCCCATTGAGAATGATTTGTGCTTTAGGAGTTTTGTAAATTGTCTTTATTAAATTGAGGTATAGGCCATCTATTCCTATTCTTTCAAGAGCTTTGAACATGAAGTGGTGTTGAATTTTGTCAAAGGCCTTCTCTGCATTTATTGAGATAACCATGTGGTTTTTGTGGTTGAGCCGATTAATGTGATGTATTACATTTATCAACTTGTATATGTTGAACCAACCCTGCATCTCTGGGATAAAGCCTTGGTCAGGGTGGATAATATTTTTGATGTAGCGTTGTATCCGGTTTGCTAGGATTTTGTTCAGGATTTTTGGATCTAAGTTCATCAGAGATATGGGTCTGTAGTTCTCTTTTCTTGTTGCATCCTTGCCTTGTTTGGGGATTAGGGCAATGGAAGCTTCATAGAAGGTGTTTGGAAGCCTTCCCTCTTTTTCTATGCTTCTAACAAGCTTCAGAAAGAGTGGTTTCAGCTCTGTGATGAAGGCTTGGTAGAATTCAGCTGAGAAATCATCTGGTCCTGGGCTTTTCCTTTTGGGAAGGTTTTTGATTACATCTTCAATCTCTATGGATGTGATAGGTTTATTTAGTGCTTTTATCTGCTCTGGGTTAAGCTTTGGCAGTTGTTAAGTGTCCAAAAACTTATCCATTTCTTCCAGGTTTTCTAATTTTGTGGAGTAGAATTTTGGAAGTATGACCTGATGATTCTTCCAATGTCTTTGGGATCTGTTGTGATCTCACCATTGTCCTTTCTGATTTTGTTGATTTGGGCTTTCTCATTTCTTTGTTTGATTAGATTGGCCAGGGGTTTGTCAATCTTATTAACTTTTTCAAAGAACCAACTCTTTGATTTATCTATTTTTTTAATCATTTTCTTTATTTCCAATTCATTAATCTCAGCTCTGATTTTAATTATTTCCTTTCATCTTGTGCTCCTCGGGTTAGCTTTTTCCATCTGTTTCAATGATCTTAGGTGGGTGGTTAGGCTATTGATTTGAGACCTCTCTATCTTTGATATGAAGGCATTTAGCACAATGAACTTTCCCCTCAGGACTGCCTTCACTGTGTCTCACAAGTTCTGATAAGATGTGTTATCATCATTATTTATTACTAGGAAATTCTGAATTTCCTGTTTTATTTCGTGGATGACCCAATCATTTTTTAGGAGTGAGTTATTCAGGTGCCAGTACTTTGTGTATTTTCTGGATCCTGTTCCATTGTTAATTTCTACCTTTAATGCACTATGGTCTGATATGATGCAAGGAACTACATCAATCTTCCTGAATTTGTTTAGGGAAGATTTGTGACCTAAGATGTGATCAATTTTAGAAAAAGTCCCATGCGCTGCTGAGAAGAACGTATATTCTGTGTCTTTGGGGTAAAATGTTCTGTAAATATATGTTATCCCCAGCTGGTCAATGGTGTTATTGAGCTCCATTATGTCCCTGCTGATCTTCTGTTTGGTTGATCTCTCTAGAGCTGATTGAGGTGTATTAAAGTCTTGTACTATGATGGAAATAGAGTCTATTTCTGCTTTATTTTTTAGTAGGGTTTCCTTTATGAACTGTGTTGCACCCAAATTTGGTGTGTATATGTTGATGATGGTGATATCTTCCTATTGGATCATTCCTTTGATGAGTAAGAAGTGACCATCATTAACTTTTATAATTGATTTTAATTGACTTTAATTGATTTAAAAGTCTATTTTGTCAGAGATTAATGTAGCCACACTTGCTTGCTTTTTACTTCCCCATGCCTGATAAACTGTTTTCCATCCTTTTACTCTAAGAAGATTGCTGTCTTTATAGTTAACGTACGTTTCCTGAAAGCAGCAGATGGAAGGGTCCACTTTTCTGATCCACCCTGCAAGTCTGTGTGTTTTTATAGGGGAGTTAAGTCCATTTATATTTAGTGATATAACTGTGAGGTTTGCTTTAAGCCCTGCCATGATGAAGGGTTAATGGGGTTTGTTGTCTGTGCTGCTGTTATTAGCACACTGACTGTGATTGTCCTGCCTGATCTCTGGTACTCTTCTGAGGTAGATTTCTTGTTTCTTCTGTGTGGGATAGCTCCTGTAGGAACTTCTGAAATTTTGGATTTGTTTTCAAATAGTCGTAGAGCTGTTTTACTTCATGGAACACTTTCAATATGTTATTGAATTCAATTTGCTAGTATTTTATTGAGCATTTTTGCATCTATGTTCATCAGAGAAATTGGTCTTTAGTTTTCTTTTTTCTTTCTTTCTCTTTTTATTTCCTTTCTTCCTTTCTTTCATTGTGCCTTGATCCGGTTTTGGTATTGGGGTAACAATGGTTTTGGCATGATTTTATACTTCTTTTTCTATTTGGGGAGACAGTTTGAAAAGTATTGGTGTGATTCATTCTTTAAATGTTTGGTAGAATTCAGAATTGAATGTATTCTATTCTAGGCTTGTATTTTGGGGGAGACAATTTTAATGTTGTTCTTTACAAATATTTTATTTATTCATTTTCAAGCAGAGAGAGAGAGAGAGAGAGAGAGAGAGAGAGAGAGAGAGAGAGAGTGAGAGCGAGCACCAGGGCCACCACCTTGTGGGTCTGGCTTATGTGGGTCCTGGGGAATTGAACCTGGGGCCTTAGGCACTGGAGGCAAGTGCCTTAACTGCTGAGCCATCTCTCCAGCCCTACAAAACATTTTAATTAACATTTTCATACATGAATATAATGTATGCTGATCATAATCACCTTCTACTGCCTTCTCTTTTCCCCTTTTCCCCGCACCCCTTCTGCTAAACTTTTTCTTTCCAACTAGTCTTTCTTCTACTTTGATGTCCTTCCTTTGTCTTCTATCATCTATGACAGACAGAATGTTGATGGGCTCAAGATTGTGCAGGTGACAATACCTATGAGGTCATAAATGCAATGGCCATTTTGTGTTGGGAAGGGAACATTACAAAACACTTCTTCCCATTCTATTCCCCTTAAATTACCTCTGTCCTCCTTCTGTAATGTTCCTTGAGGCTGGGAGAGGATGCTATAGATGTCTCATTTAGTGACAAGCATTCAACAGTCACCTATTCTCAGTCCTTTGACAAGTTTTGAGTCTTGCTAGTAGTCACAGCCAACTACAATGTATCAGTTATTTTCTTATTGCTGCCTGAAAAATACCTGATCAGAAGCAGCCTATGGTAAAAATGGCTTGTTTCTCTCTTATAGTTTCCAGGGGAAGTTTCATTATGGTGGGGGAAGCATGGCAGGAACAGACATTGAGGCATCACGTCTTTACATAAGCAGCAAGGCAGGAAAAAGAGTGGAAATGAAGAAAGCAGTGAGAGGAAGAGCTGAGTGTGGCACATGGTGCCAGCCTCTGAACCCTCCATGTCCTTCGCTATTGACACACTTCCTCCAAAAAGGATCTACACTCCAAAGGCTTTGAAACCTTCCAGAAGAGCATCACCAGCTGTGGATTAAGCTTTCAAACCTATGAGGCTACGGAAGACATTTTACATTCAAGCCACCACACGCAAAAAGAAGCTTCTCTGACCAAAGTGAAGAGTAACATCAATCTATAGGAAAAAAGAAATTTGATGGGCTCAACATATCCATTTAGCCAAACAACACTAGTAGTTTCCTTCCAAGGGTTTCCTGTCATAGGCATTTGACTAGATTTTCAGTACCAGGCATAAATTCCCTCCGATAGAGTGGACCTCAGATTTTGGGTGGGGGAGACTTTCAATTACTGTGTTAACCTCATTACTTGTTGTGGGTCTGTTTAAACTGTTCACATCATCTGGATTTAATTTTTGTAAGTCATCTTCATTCATAAATTCATCCATTTCTCCTAGATTTTCCAACTTTTTTGAATTTATGTTTAAAAACCATTTCCTAGTCCAATTAGAGAGTAATTAGTTTCCCCCACAATAGACGTGCCTGATACTACCTACACATACTGGGAGGAAAAGATGATGACATTAAAACAGAACATAGACTAATTGAAAGAGGGAAGAAATATGGGGGAGGGGGAGGGAATCATAATGGTTTATAGTCTATAATTATGGAAGCTATCATTAAAAATAAAAAGTTAAAGATCAGCCTGACAACCCCTGGTTCCAACCACTGGTTCCTTCCCTCACTGAGCTGTTGACCAAAGCGACTCATGAGAATCCAACAACAAGACAGAATTCTGTTAAAGCTCTTGAGTGCTCTCCCCAGGCCTGAGGCAAAACCCTGTTACTGAAGAAACCACAGACTGCATCGATCAGCATCGAGAAACCCTTCAATGTCCGGAATGGTATCCAGCCCCCAGAAGGCAGTTAGTGTAGTGCTGGAAGGCACTGCTCAGGCTGCCAGGGGAAATGGATCAACGACAGCTGGAGTAAACAGAGACGATTGACATGAAACTCAATCTGCGGCCATGAGTAGGCTGACCACACCTCCTACTGGGAGGGAACAGCGAACCAACAAAGGAGCACTTGTGTAGCGGAGGAGCCTGGGCCTGGGGGAGACAATCAACAGCTTTCAAATTCGACCAATTTTCCACTCAGTGAGGGGGACCCCTTGTTTGGAACTAGGGATTCAGGGCGATAGGCACCGGATCCCATACTTTTGGGCTCCCAAAACAAGATGCACTATGGGAGCGAGTGACAGGGAGACTACTAAAAATAGAATCTAGGTAATCCAGAATTGTGTGTATTTGTTAACCTACACTGATCTCACTCTCCGATGGAGATTGTGTTTGTATTTTTCAGGATGCAGCGAGAGAGCTGGGGCCCATCTGACCCTACCAACCGACCGTAGGCCGATGGCTGAGATTCTGGCAGGAGAGGAGCCACCACAGTCATATCGTGGAGGATCCAAATGGAACCCCGCAGAGAATGACGGGATGAACAAGGGGCCCACAGCCACAGCCATTAAATCAACACAGGATAAGCCAGTGAGACAGAAACCAATGATTTCGACACAAAGACCTCTAAGCTCACAACCTTAAAGCAGCCTTAATACTCACCCACCATAACTCAGGGAACTATGCGGAAGAGGGGGCGGAAAGATTGTAAGAGCCGTGGTGGGGGAGATTATCCAGAGGCATGGCCAGGAGAACCTGGCTGAATACTAGGCTATCCATGGTCCCCTGTCACAAGGACTGATCCAGATGACCCATGGAGGTGGTTATCCAGTGGAGGGGAGAGGGGAGGGCAGCGGGGAATTGGGGATAACAACTCATTGTTTGCCCACAAAATGTTGTAACTCATTATGGACAATAAATTTTTAAAAATAAAATTAAAAAAATAAAAAAAACAAAAATTTTGAAAATAACCAAAAAAATAAATAAATACATAAATAAATAAAAAGTTAAAAAAAATTCCCTAATGATCTTTTAGGGTCCATAGAATATAATGAAACTTACTTTTCATTTCTAATTAGATTAAATTGGTTCTTCTCTCTCTTTTTGTTAGTTTGAATAGGGGTTGCTCATCCATATATTTCATCTCTAAACATGGAACTGTGTTTTTTTTTTTGAGTCTCAGCAGTTCTATGGTTGCTGATCCCCATATGACTGGGGTTTTAGACATTTGTGCCTACACCCAACTCTTCATATGGTTCCTAAGAAACCAGACTCGGTGGTCTCAGGCCCTCATGCTTGCAGCAAGTGCTCTTAGCCACTGAGCCATCTCACCAGACACTAAGAAGAAAGTTTATTGCTATAAGTACTCACATTTAAAATCAGAAATATCACAAATAAAGGATGTGTCTCAAGGCTCTAGAAAACAAGAAGCCAAACTCAAACCCACTAAACACCAAGAAATTATGAATATTAGGGCAGAAATCAATAGAGACTAGAAGGCATAAAATCAAAGAGTTAATTCATTAAAAAGATTAACAAGAAGTGTATAGGAGGCATGTTGTGGAATATGAATTGCCATAAACTTCATAAGTAATTGGTACAAAGAAGGTTTTCTGATTCAATAATTCTGTGAATTCTGCAATGTTGAGTCATTGTTCACAGATCAAGCTAGAAGCATGGTTTTTCTCTAGAGGGAAGATTTCTAGGATGAATTTTTCCAGGATTAACAACTTCATCTTAGTTTAAAAGCATCATGTAGCAACTGAAGGGTCAGATACCTAATAGGTAGCTCCATTTCTAGCTATAAATATTTACCCTTCATGTATTATATTTTATTTAAATTCAAATAAATTAATTCAAGTTCAACGATATTTTTAAAAACTATGTTTCTTTTTTAAAATATTTTATTTATTCATTTTCAAGCAGAGGGAGAGAGAGAGAGAGAGAGAGAGAGAGAGAGAGAGAGAGAGAGAGAGAGAACACCAGGGCCACCACCTTGTAGGTCTGGCTTATGTGGGTCCTGGGGAATTGAACCCCAGGCCTTAGGCACTGGAGGCAAGTGCCTTAACCGCTAAGCCATCTCTCCAGCCCTAAAAACTATGTTTCTCTGTTTCATGTCCTCTGCTGAGACTAAAACATGGACATGTAGGATTCGACTTCAAGTTTCACACAAAAATCAGAAAAATGTTATACGGAATCAGACACATATATGACACAGGTATCATTTCTTCATTCTTTCTTTCACTTATGCATCACTCATTGAGAAGTTGTTGAAAGTTGATGGTTCCCTGAATAAAGTGCCAATGGTGCCTTGGGGTCTGGGAGGAGGGGGACAGCCAGCAGAGGAATGAAGGCCAGGTTGTTTTTGGCCTGAGCCATGAGAATGTACGAGAAGTGAGAGAATGCAGGCATTCTCAGTGGTCTCCAATTTGCTGGGGAGAAAGTGGAGCTGAAAAGGTAAGACGTGGGGCAGGCGCCCATAGAGGGTGTGCTTACACCTGGGCACTCTTCTTTCTGATGGAGGAGGAAGAGTCACTGGTGGGGGAGGATCAAGGTAAACAGAGAAGACCCAGATGGGACGCTGAAGTTGCCATGCAGGGACATTTCTGGAGTAGAATGCTGATGGGCTGAGGGGATGTGAGTCTGGAGCCTGCCCACTGAGTGGGAGGTAGGGCAGCACTTTGAGAATCCCCAACCTTACATGCTCTTCAAGTGCTTCTTCATTAATATTTAACCCCAACCCAAGGGTCATAAACTTCTCTTGAACATAAATGGTGATACCTAGTATTATGACCCACCATCCCCACTGTTGCTGAGACCAGTGGAGAACCAGAAATGATTAGTGGAAGAAGTTAATTATCCAATGATTAATTCTTTAAATGACTCATGTGATTGTACTTTATGCCTCAGAGTGCTTGTACTGTCCATACAGAGGTTTCATGCATCAGTGAGCAGTCCTATGCCCCGGGAGAGTAAGAGGCCTGGTAAAGTGCCAGAGGGCACCTGAATTAGGTCTAGGGGTAAAGATGCATGTGGCCTGTAAGGAAGGTGGTTTGTCATGGCCCATATACAGATAGGCGTTGTAGCCCTGAAATACTTTGTTTCTCAGTGACACACACACTACTATAATCCTGATCTCAGAATCAACATCAGTAACAACACACTTGGGCCAGGGAGACAGGGATGAGTACTAAGATATACAGGATCCCTTGCCACAAGGACTAATACAGAGAGCCCATGGAGGAGGATATACAACTGATCAGGGATGGGGAGGGGGGGAATTGGGGAATTCGGGATAACAACGCATGGTTTGCCCACTAAATAATGTAACTCATTATGGACAATAAATATATATTTAAAAAAAACATGGAGTAAATTTTTAGCACTTAAAGCCAGTGGGTTAGAGGTCTTATGACAATAGCAGTTGGAAACAGTAGGAAGAAGCTGATGTCAGGACAATCAGAATGTAGGAAGGAAAGATCTGCAGAGGGGCAGGCAGGCTGGAAGACAGGTAGGCAATCAAGGATTAAATGAGCAGTTCTAGATGCAGGCAGGTAGAAGAGAGGTAGAGAGTTTGGAGGATGGTTAGAGAGAAGATTCCAGACAGCCCAGAAGGACAGGAGAAATAGCAGGCAGATGGGAAGAAGGTTGGTGGGAGTGGGGTCAGAAAGAGAGCTAGAGGTGTACAGATAAATTGAGGGCCAGAGCAGTAGACGTGTGAAAAGGAGACGGGATCACAGCAGCAGGCCATCAGAGCTGTCCTCTTCTCTGACAGGATATTGGATCTTCCTGAGATGCACGTGGATAGCGTGCTTCAACTTCCACACAACCCATGCCACGGAGACTGGTGGGATCTGGAAGCAGCTCAAAGCAGAGCAGGGTCAGCACCATAGCCTCCTTCAGCTCCTTCATGGCAAACCCTTCCTCCATCCAGTTCCTGGGACTGACAAAGACAATGAAACGAGAAGTGGCTTTAGGCCAAGCTATCTGAGCAGGGCTTCACTGAGCTAGGCTACAGGCAGTTTATGCTGAATTACTTTTTCTTTAAAATAGCTTTATTTGTTGGCAAGGAGAGAGAAGAGAGAGAGAGAGAGAAGAGAGAAGAGAGAATGGTCACCCTGGGGCGTATCTTGCCACTGCAAATGAGCTCCAAACGCTTGTGCCACTTTGTGCACTTGGCTTTACATGAGTGCTGGGGAATTGAACCCCAGCCGTCAAGCTTTGCACACAGGTGCCTTTAACCACTGAGCCATCTCTCCAGCCCCTTATTGCTGAATTTCTAAGCTGGGTCAGGACAGGTTGTAGTCTCCATCCCTTGAGCAGAGCTGGATAGACTTAGGATCAGAGGGGCTGGGCATCATTGGGGGGAATCCCAAGATGGCCATCTTCTACTTAATATGAGGTGGCTTGCCTTCTTAGCATGGCTATGAGGATGCCTTCCAAACTGCTGATAGATTAGAGAATGTATTACAATCTCTAAAATAACAAGTGAGAAATGAGATTGTAAGAAGACTTCAGTTTCAGTCGTGTGGCTTTTGTTGTGAGCAATAAAGCATACAGATGAAGCTTGGCTTCTCTTCTCAGAAGTAACTTGTCCACAGATGGGAAGAACTGTAACGGGGAAAAGATGTGTGGATGCTATATGCCGCATTAGTCTCTGGTTTGGTAGGGAAAAAATGGGAGGATGAGATGAAAGTGTTGGCTTGCCATTTATTACAGCTGGTATGATGCAAAGGAAAAGAGAGTACAAGTTACGTCTATCCGAAGAACCTTTTCAGGGATCCTGAAACTAGTATTCTGTGGGAAGAATTGGATAATGAGGAGAAAGAGACCAAAACAGAAGTGATAGTCTAGGAAACAAGTGCTTAGGTACAACAGAGGAAACAAGAGACGCTATGATTTAGCATGTAGACAGAGGCTTAATAATGGCTCAGTACAAGAAAGTGTGATGATTGGGAGCGCTCAGCACTTGAACTGCTTGACTTGGAAAGGACTTTAAAGCAAGAAGTGAAAAAAACCCTCTCAGCCTTGCTTATGGGAGTCGATGGGCTCAGTCTGAGTGTCATGAGAGGAGAGAAACAGTAATATAGTTACCCATCCCTCCTTGAGACAAGAGCTCCATAACCTTAGAAATCAGCAGAAAAGGGTGCAGAAAGAATGTAAGAACCATGGTGGGTGAAAATATCCAGATACACTGCCTCCCTCAGCTACAACACACAAAGGGGGGGGGGACTGGCTGCCTCTTGTGCAATTCATAACCCCCTACCCCATGGACTGATCCAGTAAGCCCACTGAGGTGGGCCATCAGTGGTTTAGGGACAGAGGGGAGGGAAATAGGGTTACCATCACAAGATTTGCTCATACAGTGTATCTAATTATTGATAATAAAGATATTTTTAAAACTTACTGGATTAGAAAAACAATAAGAAAAAGCAATAAGAAGCAAGTTTGTAGTAATAAACTACTTGCTTATAAGGTGGTCCTTTAAAAGCGTTTATGATGGTGGCTAGAGGCCCTGGTATACCCATTCTTATTCTTTCTCTTTCTCTGCAAATGAAATTTTAAAAGGAGAGAGAGAGAAAAGAAAGGAGGGAGGGAGGAAAGGAGGAAGGGAGAGAGAAGCCACCTCAAATGACCTCCAGATGCATCTGGCTTTACATAAGTACTGGGGAATTGAACCCGGATCATTAGGCTTTGCTTGTGAGTACTTTAATGGCTGAGCCATTTCTGCAGCCCCATGAAATTAACATTTTTAAAGATATTTAAATGAACTTTAATAATTGAGACTCAATTTGCTAAGTAGTCAAAAGTCTTACAACATCAGAAGAAAGCATAAATAAATATCTCAATAGATTTCTATTCTTTAAATGTTTTTTTTGAGGGGGCAGAGCAAGATGGTGGATGAGTAACAGCTTTGCCAGGACTCTCTCCGTAAAGGTTTGATTTTCCAGCTGGGATCCAAACTTTGGACACCTGCCGGACCTGAGAGCCCAGGCCCTCCCTCCCCCCCCAACTCCTGGGCCAGTGCAGACGGGGTTCCCAACGGCTCTCTGCTCTGCAGAGGAGTGGAGAGCTGAACCCTCCACAACCCCAAGCTCCCGCCATTGTCCCCCCCCCCAGGCTGCTGATTGACCGGCTTCCCCTTGCAGGGCTCCCCTCCCTCCAGCACCCAATCCTTGGACACACTTCTCTCCACGCCCCCCCTACATACACAGGCAGATACAATCCTTGGGCAACCTGACCTAGCGTGGTTCTGGGGCCAGACCTCGGGCGGGTCCTTGCCAGGAGGGCATGGGCTGTCTCTCCATGGAGGTTTGAATTTTCTGGCTGGGATCCAGGTCCCTAGTTGCAGCCGGACCTGAACCCAGGCCCAGCCTCTCGCCAGCTTTGGGACCACCACAGGGTTCCCCAGCAGCTCTCTGCTCCTCAGGGGAACACAGAGCTGAACCCTCCCTCACCCCAAGCTCCCGCCATTGTCCCCTTGCGGCCGTGCCACCAATTGAGCGGCTTCCCCTCACAGGGCTCCCCTCCCTCCAGCACCCAATCCTCAGACAAGCTTCTCTCCATGACCCCCCCCCTCCACATACACAGGCAGATGTGATCCTTGGGCAACCTGACCTAGCTTGGTTCCAGGGCCAGACCTCAGGCAGTTGCCTGGGAAACTGGGCAGAGGCGTGTTCAGACGGGTACCTGCAAGGAGGGTACAGGCGGTCTCCACAAGTACCAGGGATCACGTGCCACTGCCAGGAAGTAAAGTGGGGTGAATAGCACTCCCCAGGGTGCCTGAGTCCCACTCCACTACCTGGACATGGGCAGAAACCAATGGAAAAAAACCATAGAAATCAAAGAAGGAACTCCCCAACCCAGGGTCCCCAGTCCCTTTATGGAACAGGAAAATGGCAAGGAAGTAGAGGCAGCACAAATACAATCGCAAAGAGAGAATAATATGACTCCTGACCACAACTGCAATGCAAACATGAAACAGTTAATGACTGATATGGAAATTATGAGAAAAGACATGAATGAGATGAAGCTTTCTAACTCAAGCATAGACTCCAGACTGAATTTAATGGAGAGAAATATGAATGAATTCAGAAACACATTAAGTGAATTGAAGATTAATCAACTGAGGGAGGAACTAGATAATCAATTGATTAAATTTGATGAGGACTTCAGAAAACTTAAAAATGTTTATCAGGAATCCCAAGCAAAAACAAAAATAGATTGGATGGGACTAGGGATTCAGGGCAATAGGCATTGGATCCCGTACTCTTGGGCTCCCAAAACAAGATGCTCTATGGGAGTGAGTGACAGAGAGGCTACTAAAAATAGAATCTAGGTAATCCAGAATTGTGTATATTTGTTAACCTACACTGATCTCACTCTCCGATGGAGATTGTGCTTGTATTTTTCAGGATGCAGCGAGAGAGCTGGGGCCCGTCTAACCCTACCAATGGACCGTAGGTCGATACCTGAGATTCTGGCAAGAGAGGAGCCACCACAGTCATACCGTGGAGGATCCAAATGGAACCCCGCAGAGAATGACGGAATGAACAAGGGGCCCACAGCCACAGCCATTAAATCAACACAGGATAAGCCAGTGACACAGAAACCAACAATTTTCGACACAAAGACCCCTAAACTCACAACCTTAAAGCAACCTTAATACTCATCCACCATGACTCAGGGAACTATGCGGAAGAGGGGACGGAAAGACTGTGAGAGCCGTGGTGGGGGAGATTATCCAGAGGCATGGCCAGGAGAACCTGGCTGAATACTAGGCTATTCATGGTCCTCTGTCACAAGGACTGATCCAGACGACCCATGGAGGAGGTTATCCAGTGGATTGGGGAGGGGAGGGCAGCGGGGAATTGGGGATAACAACTCATTGTTTGCCCACTAAATGTTGTAACTCATTATGGACAATAAAAAAATAGATTGGAAATTGGATCTCACCAAATAATTGGAGACTATAAACAAAATTATAGCAGAAACCAATAATGAAAAGGAGATGTTAAAAACCTCCCTTGAATCAATCAGTCCCAGAATTGACAATCTGGAGGACAGACTCTCAGACTTTGAGGACAAAACAGAAGGAATTAATAAGGATGTCATAGGTTTCAATAAATTCAAGAAATCAAGTGAGCAAAATTTGAGGGATCTATGGGATACCATAAAGAGGCCCAATATTAGAATCATGGGGATCCCAGAGGGAGAAGAAACCCAGGCTAAGGGCATAGGAAATATCTTTAACAGAATTATTTAAGAAAACTTTCCCTACTTAACAAGAGAAAGCCCACTCAACTTTCAAGGGGCCCAGAGGACTCCAAACAGACAGGACATCAAGAGGAATTCTCCAAGACACATTTTAATTAAGATGCCTAACATAGAAAGCAAAGAAAAAATACTCAAAGCTGCTAGAGGAAAGCAAACCGTAACTTATAAAGGAAAAGCCATCAGACTTACCTCAGACTTCTCATTAGAAACCATGAAAGCCAGAAGGGCTTGGAATAATGCTTTTCAGGGCCTAAAGAAGTATGGTTTTCAACCTAGACTACTGTACCCAGAAAAGCTATCCCTCATGATAGATGGAGAAGTGAAAGTGTTCCATGAAGTAAACCAGCTCTACGACTATTTGAAAACAAAGCCAAAATTTCAGAAGATCCTGCAAGAGATATCCCACACAGAAGAAACAAGAAATCTTCCTCAGAAGAGTACCAGAGATCAGGCACAACAACCACAGTTAGTGCGCTAATAACAGCGCCACAGACAACAACCTCCATTAAGTCTTCATCATGGCAGGGCTTAAAGCAAACCTCACAGTTATATCACTGAATATAAATGGACTTAACTCCCCTATAAAAACACACAGACTTGCAGGGTGGATCAGAAAAATGGACCCTTCCATCTGCTGCCTTCAGGAAACCCACTTTACTTCTAAAGACAGCAATCTTCTTAGAGTAAAAAGATGGAAAACAGTTTTTCAGGCATGTGGAAGTAAAAAGCAAGCAGGTGTGGCTACATTAATCTCTGACAAAATAGACTTTACACCAAAATCAGTTAAAAAGGATAATGATGGTCACTTCTTACTCACCAAAGGAATGATCCAGCAGGAAGATATCACCATCATTAACATATATGCACCAAATTTGGATACAACACAGTTCATAAAGGAAACCCAGGGGAAACTGATCAACGACAGCTGGAGTAAACAGAGACCACTGACACAAAACACAATCTGTGATCATGAGTAGGCTGACCACACCTCCTACTGAGAGAGAACAGCAAACCAAGAAAGGAGCACTTGTGTAATGGAGGAGCCTGGGCCTGGGCGAGACAATCAACAGCTTTCAAATTCAGCCAATTTTCCACTTAGTGAGGGGGACCCCTTGTCTGGAACTTGGGATTCAGGGCAATAGGCACCGGATCCCGTACTCTTGGGCTCCCAAGACAAGTTGCACTATGGGAGCGATTGACGGGGAGGCTACTAAAAATAGAATCTAGGTAATCCAGAATTGTGTATATTTGTTAATCTACACTGATCTCACTCTCTGATGGAGATTGTGTTTGTATTTTTCAGGATGCAGTGAGAGAGCTGGGGCCCATCTAACCCTACCAACCGACTGTAGGCCGATAGCTGAGATTCTGGCAAAAAAGGAGCCACCACAGTCATACCGTGGAGGATCCATATGGAACCCCACAGAGAATGTCAGGATGAACAAGGGACCCACAGCCACAGCCATTAAATCAACACAGGATAAGCCAGTGAGACAGAAACCAA
>PVHP010035978.1:0-18172 GCA_004024765.1 Zapus hudsonius
TTAAAAAAAGAATAGATGACCAGCAGGAAGAGGCCACAGAGCCTACCTTCCAGAACTGCGTAGCTCTTTTTATTAAAACATGATGCACTTTCTTCATCTATTTCTGTTAGTGTTTTCAGTAACATGCAAATGAATGAAACCTAACCTTTCCTACCCATGGTCTGAAACACAGGAGAGGCAGGAGGGGGAAACGTGGGGTTCACCCTGCTTGGGGGTCCTCAGAGCGAGGACCCAGGTGAACTCCCTTTCAGAAGAAAGCAAGAGCTGAGCACCAAGCCCACAGTCCAGTGGCTAAAACAATCAGGGCCCTAAACAAAAGCTGTAGTACAGCCAAGCCCATACTTACTTCCAGGGCCGTCCATTGTTCCACAACAATAGCATCGTAGCCCTGTGTGGTTCTGTTATCTTCTGTAGAAACAGCCTCAAAGATGAATACTCCATCTGTCAGGCCTTGCAAGGAATCTGTGAAGAAAAAAAAAAAAGAAAGAAAAGAAAAACAGGGGTGGAGGGGGGTGTAAGGCGTCTGAGGCAGAAGCCTTACAAACAGCAAAAAATTTTCACTGCATTCATTAATAATCTCAATCAGAACATCTTTTCAGCATGTTAATTAAAGAAGGCACACACAGCCATAGAGTCTAGCCCCATCAGAATGAATGAGGCTAATTTACCTCACAGCTTTGAATAATATCCTTGATTTTATGAGCCCAAATTTCATTGTTAGCAATCACCATCTGATTTCACGGGCTTACCTTCCTTTCCACGCTCCAACGTCAGGAAGCACTGGGGAGAACTTATCCAGGGCAAAACACAGCCGTTTAGAGCCAGCTTTTAGAAGAAAACTATTTTTAGGCGAGAGGGATTTTTATTTTATTTATTTATTTTTTTAAAGGCAGGATAGATTCAACACTTCCACACGCCAGATCTGAGCTTGTCAGGCACACTCAAGTTATGTTGATTCTTGGGGGCTTGTGTGCACGGGTGATATTTCTGGCAGCGTTTATGGAGAGATATAACTTGGGGAAGGGGTTTTTCCCAAATGATTTACCACTGAAAATGCTGCCTAGGGCATTGCTATAGCCAAGATATGGGTTCTGGGTCAGGCGTGATGGTGACAGGGTTGCACACAGGCCCAAAGGTCAGGCTAGGAATAAAGAAGCAAATCAGGCTGGGCATGGTGGCTCATGCATTTAATCCCAGCACTCTGGAGGCAGAGATAGAAGGATCACTGTGGGTTTGAGGCCAGCCTTGGACTACAGAGTGAGTTCCAGGCCAGCCTGGGCTAAAGTGAGACCCTACCTCAAAAAACCCACAATGAATAGCTGGGTGTGGTGACCCACATCTTTAATCCCAGGGCTCAGGAGGCAGAGGCAGGAGGATCGCTGTGAGTTCAAGGCCACCCTGAGAGTACATAGTGAATTCCAGGTCAACCTGGGCTAGAGCGAGACCCTATCTCGAAAGACAATAACAACAACAACAGTAATGATAAGGGATTTGGGTTCCGAGTTCTGTACCATTCAGTCATCATACTTAAAGTATTAGCATCCTGAGGGCATGAGGGTTTGAAAAGACATGGGCCAAGACCTATAGCCACAGCCAATCAGTCAACTCAGGATACGTCAGCGAGACAGACACCAGTGACTTCCAACACAACTTATAGTAGAAGCACAGAGACTCTTAAGACCTCATCAATAAAGCAGACTTAAAACTCATCCACCATGACTCAGGGAACTGAGCGGAGGAGGAAAGGAAAGATTGTAAGAGCCATGGTGGGAGAGATTACCTAGAGACATCGCCCCCCTCAGCAACAACACACAAAGCAGGGGCAACCTGGCTGCCTCCTGTGCCATCCATACCCCTTACCACATGGATTGATCTAGTGTGCCCACCGAGGAGGATACCCAGTGGATTGGGGACAGACAGGGAGGAGGGAAATGGGAATACCAACATAATATTTGCTCATACAATGTATCTAATTTTGGACAATAAAGATTAAAATAAAGACATGGACCAGAGAGGTACCTTCTCCATCCTGCAAGTCCGAATTTCATTTAAGTAAGATTGTGGAAAAGAAGACCAAGGTAGATGCCTATGGTGAGGGGCCAGGCCAGGGTCCCTTTCAGGAACTCGGGTGCTTGGCCATGGAATAGGGCTGTGAGCAGATGGTCCCTCTCGGCTCATAGTCTGGTCTGCCCACAGCCCTCAGTCTGACTCTATGGATGCAATTGGTGAAGCCCTGGTCCCCCAAGTGTGAATGGATTTAGAAACAACCGCTAGGAAAGTCGCAAAGCTGGGAGATGACTCAATGAATCAAAGTCTTCTTGTGCAAACATAAAGACCTGAGTTTGGATCCCCAGAACCCCCCTAAAACTGGACTCAGTAGCGTTAGTGTCTGTAATCCCAGCCTACGGGGCTTCTAGCCTTCAGAAATAGGAGAATGCAAGGGCCTATGTTTATTACTTGAGCCCAGCCTAGCATAGAACTCTATATAGCCAAGGGCCACGCTCCTGGAATTACAGGCGTGAACTACCACTCCCAGTATAAAAGGACACTTTGAAAAATAATATTCTCTCTGAAAATCTTCTTCGTTTGCACACACGTGTGTGTACACGTGCATGCTTACCAGAGTCTCTTGCTGGTGCAAACAAACACCAGATGCTTGTGACACTTTTGTGTGTGTGTGTGTGTGTGTGTGTGTGTGTGTGTGTGTGTGTGTGTGTGTCTGGCTTTTACATGGGTGTCTTGGGAATTGAACCCAGGTCAGTAGGTTTTACAAGCAGACACCATTAACTGCTGAGCCACCTTCCCCAGAAAGACACTTTTTTCCCCCAGTTATTACCATCTATTAAATTATTTAACTTTACAGAACTTTACTAATATTATCTCATCCACACTAAGAAGGACACTTTTTAATAGGCCAAATACACAGTGATGTTGGGAGAGGTTAGGAGCAAGACCCTCCCCCATAGGTAGATAGGGTGTCACTTTGACAGTGACCTCATATCATGCTGCCAAAAACACTCCCAGGCCAGGGTCTTGCCACTCCCCGCAGCGAAACCTTTAAAAGTCCTAATTAAGCTTGGGACAAGTTCTTTTTTTCCTGTCCTGACTATTGGGTGGAGGTGCACCTGACCGGGTGGTAAGTCCTACCCTCACCCTTCTCTGATCTCAGGATGGGAGAGAGGGGGAAGGAGGGGAGAATTTTCTCTTTATCGTGTGTGTTATTTTTTTTCCCACTTTTTGGTGATTCTGTGCACTTTTGATGATGATTTGTAAACCTCACAGGCCTTTCCCATTCCCATTCCCATTTCCCCTGAACTGACTCTAATCTAGAATAAACATGTGTGCTAAGAAAATACTCTCTGTCAAGGTTTTCCAATTTATTGACATTCTGAGACAGGAACTTCGGGGAAGTGCAGTGGTGAAGCCCTGGGTGTTCACCCGCTGTGCCCAGTCCCCGTACAATGTGACTCCCCCCTGCTAATTTAGAAAGACCCCTCATTGTTAGAATGGAAATGACCACTGCGAGAGACCACTCTGAAAGGAAAGGCTTGAATCAGAGAGAGAGACCCCAAGCTCCAAGCCATCTCCCATGTGGGAATGAGCACACTGGAAAGTCAGATCAGGAATTTAAGGGGAATGCCCAGGTTCCCAGGTTGGGGAAGGGCCCAGGCGGTCAAGTAGCTCTCAGCATGGGGAAGGACGGTCCTTACAAGGCAGGCTTCATCTCTAACTCCTCTTGACACTTCTCTCTCTCTCTTTAAAAATATTTTATTTATTCATTTTCAAGCAGAGAGAGAGAGAGAGAGAGAGAGAGAGAGAGAGAGAGAGAGAGAGAGAGAGAGAGAGAGAGAACACCAGGGCCACCACCTTGTGGGTCTGGTTTATATGGGACCTGGGGAATTAAACCCAGGGCCTTAGGCACTGGAGGCAAGTGCCTTAACCGCTGAGCCATCTCTCCAGCCCTTGACACTTCTCTTGAAGCTCACTGCACTGGTTGGGGGGGGGCTGAGGTGCTGCCCGAGTTTCCGACCTAACACTAAAGATGCTGGGGTTCCTGGTATCTTCTAGAAGTCCCAAAGAAAACGGCTAACAAATACCGCCCCAAAGCTCCATCTTTCCCCAGTGAATTAAAGGGTGACTGATGGGAGAGAGTTACATGCAGCAACAAAAATAAATGAATGGCTATGTTTAATATTATATATATATAGTTTTATGTCAATATTATTTATATATAAAGACTTTATAAGTCAATAGTTTAAAATACTAGTAAAAATGAACAAAAATGAACTTGAAATTAATTCTCTACGGCCAGTAAATATTGAAGAACAATATGATCTCATTTGTTTCATATGTCTCATATGTTTATGTAATTTTGAATAGGAAGTGTTCAATGGCTGTAGAGGTAGGGGAAGTGGGGCAATTTAGGATGGTTAAGGACATTTTAGCTGCACAATCTTTTCCAGAGAGCAACTTAATCATGTCTGAGTGCCTACCATAAAAATCTATCTTTTTTGACCTCCAAATTCTATTTAATTCAGTCTGTCTTAAGGTAATAACCACCACTGTCATGAAGTATTTCTCTGTAAGGATTGCTTGTAAAATTGCTTTAAAACTTAAATAATAAGCCAGCTGTGGTGGTGTATGCCTTTAAGTCTAGCACTTAGGAGGCAGAGGTAGGAGGATTGCAGTGAGTTCAGGGCCATCTTGGGACTACAGAGTGAGTTCCAGGTCAGCCTGGGATACAGTGAGACCCTGCCACAAAACAAGCTCACTCCTAAATAATCCAAATATTCACCCATAGAAAAACAGCCAGTGTAGTAGATTTCTATACAATTAAACACTACTCTGTCCTGAAACATATCATGGGAATTAAGGATTCCGAATATTTTAGAAACAGTCTTATGGAAAAAAAGGATACAAAACATTTATATGAATTTGATAGCATTTTTAGTGTTAGAAATGTTTAGATAAATAGACTTTGAGGAAATACAATAGTAGAATTGGTTATAACTGGTGAAATTAAATATAATTAAATTTTTCTTTTAAATGATCATCTGCGGGCTGGAGAGATGGTTCAGTGGTTAAGGCGCTTGCCTACAAAGCCTAAAGACCCAGGTTCGATTCCCCAGAACCTACGTAAAGCCAGATGCACAAAGTGGCACATGTAACTGGAGTTCTTTGGCTGGAGGCCCTGGTATGCCCAGTCTCTCGGATTCTTCTCTCTCTCTGCTTGCAAATAATAAACAGAATATTTTTTAAATACAAATAAATAATCAAATTTTCACCTGCAAGAGCTAAAACAGGAGGAACAAGTCAACAGTGTGCACAGATGAAAAAGAATGTCTTCTGTGGAGCATGTGTGTGGTGTGTGTTCACACATGTGTGGACACATATGTATGAGTGAGCACGCATGTGTGTGCGTGTGGCTATGAAGGCAGAGGTTGACATCTGGTGTCTTCCACAGGCACTCCTGGCTTATTTACCGAGGCAAGCTCTCTTACTTGGACCCAGAGTCCCCCAACTTGGCCAGTGTGGCAATCCACACTCTAATTGCTGTGCAGAAAGAAGCCAAGCAAAAGCGGCTTGTGGAGGAATGGGTTTATTAGGCTTATGGACTCGAGGGGAGACTCCATTCTGGCAGGGAAAACAATGGCATGAGCAGAGGGTGGACATCACCTCTGTCACAGAACTGGAAATAGTGGCAGGAAGGTGTGCCAAATACTGGCAAGGGGAAGCTGGCTTAGAACCCCATAAGCCCGCCCCCAACAACACAGCTGGGATTAAAGGCGTGAGCCACCACACCCGGCATAATAATTCTTTTTATCACCTTTGACTTTTTCTTTACTTTTGAACCCTATGCTTTAAAATGAATTTTTCAAATATTTTTATTTATTTATGAGGACAGACAGGAGGAGGATGGAGAGAGAATATATTAATGGACATACCAGGGCCTCCAGCAAACGAACTCCAGATGCACCTGCCACTTTGTGCATGTGACTTTACGTGGGTACCGGGTAATCGAGCCTGGGGTGATAGGCTTTGCAAGCCAGTGCTTTTTTAAAAAATATTTAATTTATTTATTTGAGAGAGAGAGAGAGAGAAGGGCAGATAGAAAAAGGCAGAGAGAATGGGCACAACAGGGCCTCCAGCAGCTGCAAATGAACTCCAGACACATGCGCCCTCTTGTGCATCTGGCTTTACATGGGCACTGGGGAATCGAACTCAGGTCCTTCTGCATTGCAGGCAAACGCCTTAACTGCTAAGACATCTCTTCAGCCCAAGCCAGTGCTTTTAATTACTGAGCCAGAGAGAATGAGTGTGTCAGGGCCGCTAGCCGCTGCAAACACACTTCAGATGCATACGCCACTTTGTGGTCACTTTGCAGGCAAGTGCCTTAACTGCTGAGCCCTCTCTCCAGGCCAATTACCATTTCTCAGCCAATGAATGGCTCATTACACAGCATCACTGTGGCAACAGCTGACTGATGCAAAGCTCCGCCTGGACTCTGCAACATGCTTTGCTCAGCCTGGGAATGACAACGAGGCAGGGACAGTTCAGCCCAGGGCCATGAGGACAATCCCTGAAACCCAGTGGCCTTATGTCCTATCAACCCAACCCAGTAAGATGATATACCATGTCCAGCAGGATCTCTGACAATAAGGTCAAGTCCAAGCATATCGGTCTCCTGCTCTTGGAACCACCTGTCCAACCTGCTCAGCAAGAGCCATATTGCCCTTCTCTTCTGATTTGCTGGAATGTTCCCCCAAGTGTTTGTTTACTGGCCTCCAAGAGACAGTTGATATTGATGACCAGGGAATTAACCCCTCTTCAATTAAATCACCTCTTAGGTATCTTGGGGTCCAGGACAAGTACAACCCCATAGTTAGCTCAGTTTAATATTCTCAGAATATTCCAGAAGTAAACAGTCCCTGTCACAGGAGAGGTGCTCTAAGAAATTCCTCAGCATAAAGCGACCTGGGATTCTCAACATCAGAGGACACTCAATGCCTTCTGGATTGGACCAGCACAGAACAAATTTTCTCAAGACTTCTACACAGACATGTGAGAGTCATCTGCAGGTTCTACATCTGAGGATTCAACCACCTGCAGATAGAGAAACGTTACGTTTCTCCGTATTGAGCACCAACGTACTTTTTCCTTGTTATGATCCCATCAACAACTCTTTGCACAGCATCTGCATTGTACAAGGTAGGACGAGTCACCCTGCAACGATCTGAGGCATCGGGGAGGCTATGTGACATCTGCAAGCTATTTCATACAAGAGACGGGAAGATCTGCAGTTATGGGTCTCTGAGGGGTTCCTGGAATCAAACCCCTTTAGATATTGAGGGATGACGGTAATCAATTTCCAAAGTCTCCTCCTATACCCTCAGTAAAAAACCTCTAAGCCCTTTAAATGTGCCCAGTGTCATAAATGAATAAATTTATTTATTTAATAAATAAATAACTAGTGGCAATTTGGGAGGTGGAGCCTCGCTGGAGGAGGTGTGTCACTGGGGGCAGATCTGAGGTTTATTACCCCCAATTTGCCAGCGTTAGTTACCACATCTCCTGTTTAAGAACTGAAGTACCCAGTTCAATATAATAGCACACTGGACTTCAGCTTGCCAAGGGCACCATCAAGGGGAAGCTGGCTTATTAATCCCCATAAACCCGTGCCCAACAACACAGCTCCAGCGAGGTTGTAAAACCCAAACTTCCATCAGCTGAGTTGAGACCAGGAGGAGGAGGGATGACTTGCAGAGGTGGTTAAGTGGTTAAGGTGCTTGCCTGAAAAGCCTAATGACCCAGGTTCAAGCCTGATGTCCTGGGTAAGATTCCCCAGTACCCATGTAAAGCCAGATGCACAAAATGTTGAATGCATTGGAGCGCTTTTGCAGTGGCTAGAGGCCCTGGTGCACCCTTAAGACTTCTATACCCATGTCTGGCTTCTCGTCTCTCTTCCCAGTTACAGGCCTGGGAGTGGGTGGGTACAGTGAATCAGGGGTAAGCAATGATCCAGGATAGGAACACACTGAGTGAGCCCTTATCCATGGCCCACCTCTCCTGCCTCTGTCTAGCTCTCAGCTCTGAGGCTGGCTGTTTTGCCTCCCTGCATCTAGAAAGCTGATTCACCAACTTAACTATGAAGTAGGTTCAGAGCGGCTGTCAGAGGCTGGTCATCTGTAACAGCAAAAATGAAAAAAAAGTCAATGAACCACAGAGAACAGACAGCTGGGCTTTTAAAGAGCCCCTTGTTTTGACGGGCTCATCCCCCTCACCAGCTCATTACCTTCACGGCTCAGCCTCCTTGAAATGTGTGCCAACTTGGACACAAAGAGGTCTATCTTGGAGCGAAGGCTCCTGATGTAAAAAGGTTAAATCGCCCTCCGTCTATGGAACACAGTCCATTATCACTGCATTTTTTATTAAAGTAATATGCTCCCCTACTGTGCACAAAAAGCTATTGGCCCAGCAAGTATATAAATATTTGATGCTGGTCTTTGGGCAAAAGGCCACCTTAACATTCCAAGCTTATGATTTATAAGAAGGATGTGGGAAACAGATTCTACACCCCCATCTCAAGAGATCAACTGTATATGCAATACCAGTCCATCTTCAGGCTCAGTCCGAAGCACTGGTCTCCCAAAGAAGTCGCTGGAAAAGTAGTCAATGTGTTTGGTCTAAGTTTGCAGGTTAACAAATCCCATTTTCATTTATAGGTGGAGTCGGGTATGGTAGCATACACCTTTAGTCCCAGCATTGGAGAGATGGTTCAGTGGTTAAGGTGCTTGCCTGCAAAGCCTAATGACCCAGGTTCGAACCTGATGGCCTGGGTTCGATTCCCCAGTACCCATGTAAAGCCAGACGCACAAAGTGGTGAATGTACTGGAGCTCTTTTGCAGTGGCTAGAGGCCATGGTGCGCCCATATTCATTCTCTCTATCTCTGCTTACAAATACATGAAGAAAATATTTTTTAGAAAGTTAAATCATTTGTCCACACTTACATGGAATGCCAAAGACTCTATGCTTTCAACATGGAATAAACATTTATTGAGCCATCACCACGATGAACCAGATAGCGTCTGAGGGACGGGACAGACCTGCCACTCTGACCACTGAACCACACCCTCTACTTTGGCGTTTAGGGATCTAGGCACCGGGATGCTTAGCAATACAAGGATGTGGGGCCTGAGGGTCTGCAAGTCTGTGTAAGGGCTGGGGGTGTGTGGCTAAGTTATTAAACACTTGTCATGTAAGCATGAGGACCCCAGGACCCACATAAATGCCAGGTAGATGTGGTGGTCCATCCGTCTTCCCAGCTCTCAGGAAAGTCCAGATGGAGATCCCTGGGACAACCTGGTTAGCTAGACTAGCTACACTGGCAAGCTCCGGGCTCAAGTGAGAGACCCCCCTTGCCTCAGTAAATAAAGTGAAGGATGGGGCTGGGGAGATGGCTCAGCAGTTAAAAATGTTTGCTTAATACTCATCCACCACGACTCAGGGAACTGAGCGGGAGAGGGGGCGAAAAGATTGTGAGAGCCGTGGTGGGGGAGACTATCCAGAGGCATGGCCAGGAGAACCTGGCTGAATACTAGGCTATCCATGGTCCCCTGTCACAAGGACTGATCCAGACGACCCATGGAGGAGGTTATCCAGTGGAGGGGGGAGGGGAAGGCAGCGGGGAATTGGGGATAACAACTCATTGTTTGCCCACTAAATGTTGTAACTCATTATGGACAATAAATTAAAAAGAAAAAAGAAAAAAAAATGTTTGCTTACAAAGCCTGATGGTCTGGGTTCGATTCCCCATTACCCATGTACAGCCAGATGCACAAAGTAGAGCATGCATCTGGAGTTCATTTGCAATGGCTGGAGGCCCTGGTGTGCCCATTCTCATTCTCTCTCTCTCTCTCTCTCTCTCTCTCTCTTGCAAATAAATAAATAATAAATAAATAAAGTGAAGAGTGATCAAAGACCTAATGCCAATTTCTGACCTCCAAACCTAAGTGCACACACATGTGAACATGCATACATACATGCATGGACACATACACAAGCCAAAAATATATCAATCCCACATATGTACTTTATTTGTAAATATGATGTGTCCCCCCCTGTGATGGTTTGGATCAGGTGTCTCCCATAAACTCGTGCATTCTGAATGCTTGGTCCCCAGCTGGTGGCCATCTGGGAGGTGGAGCCTTGCTGGAGGAGGTGTGTTGTTGGGGGTGGACTTTGGGGTGTTCTAGCCAGCTCCCCCTTACCAGAGCTCAGCTCCCTCTCCTGCTGCTGTTGTCCACCTGCTGTGGCAGAGGCGATGTCCAGCCTCTGCTCATGCCATGCCTTCCCCTGCCATCATGAAGTTTCCCCTCGAGACTGTAACCAAAATAAATACTTTTTCCTCCCATCAGCTACCTTTGGTCGGTGCTTTGTCCCAGCAAGGGGAAGGTAACTATGACACCTGGAATGGTTCATGTGGTGAAGGCTCAGTGGACAGCTGATGGCTTTCTGGAAGTCTCTCTCTGTCTGTCTCTTTCTGCTTACAAATAAATTAATAATTATTATTATTAATAAAAGAAGTAAAAGTCTCCACTGGATATCTCAGTATTTGTGGGACAAAGTTTTCATGAGTTTTCTGACTCTGGGGAAGATACTTTGGATGCTAATAGCCACTAAGGAGTCATGACTGGCTCTTTTTTCCAGATGGCCAACAGCTTAAAGGGGCCTCTCAGTCTGCCAGGTTTATTAGTAAGGATGCTAATTATCTCCTCAGAAATAGGCCCATGATTATGATTAGCGTGCCTCTTTGTAATATTTGGGAAAAAGGTCAGATACTTATTTCTTCCTTGGACAATGCAAACCCTGTTGTTTTTTTTTTTTCCAAAACAGAAATGTCCTCACTCACCAACATCAGGCTAAGTCACACGTGCAGGTGAACCATATTTCAAGCCTGCTTCTGATGAATTCTGCCTGAGTCTTTGGGAGGGCTGTAACTGCCAGGCATGGTTGGATGGAGGGCAGTCACAGGCTCTCATGCAGGACGGGACACTTCGTGATCTGTCTTCCAGGCAGAACAGCCAAATTTAATGCAGCTAAAGCACTGTAAGAGCTTTTCACTCAGACAAATCTGAAATGAAGTCTACAATCCTCAGTATTTGGGGACGTGGTGTGACAAAGACACTTGGTGGCTTTGCAGACTGGCAGTGTTTTCTTTTGGGCTCAAGTAGTGGGATCAGAGAAGACACCTTCCAACCCCTCTCCTTTTCTGTTTTTTAAATTTTTATTTATTTAAATTTTTATTTATTTATTTATGAGAGAGAGAGAGAGAGAGAGAGAGAGAGAGAGAGAGAGAGAGAGAGAATGGGTGCACCAGCGCCTCCAGTCACTGCAAACAAACTCCAGATGCATGGGCCACTTTGTGCATCTGGATTTACGTGGGCCCTGGGGAACCGAACTTGGGTCCTTCTGCTTTATAGGCAAGTACCTTAACCACTGAGAAATCTCTCCAGCCCCTTGAAGTAAAATCTTACTCTAGCCCAGGATGACTCGGAATTCACTACGTAGTCTCAGGGTGGCCTTGAATTTACAGCGATCCTCCTACCTCTGCCTCCTGAGTGCTGGGATTAAAGGTGTACGCCACCACGCCCAGCGAGAAAACATCCCAAATTCAACCAGTCACCGATTTCCCAAGGGTGTGTGGCCATAGGGAGAATTTCTGAGAGAAAGTAAAAGGAGTGGCTATGGTCCCAACTAAGATGAGTGACAGGGTGTCCCTGCAGGAAGCAGGAGGTGACGGGGACCCTTCCTGGTTCCCCCAATACTGATATATCTGACTGCAGATACCTGTCCTTGTTACATTCCAAAACGTGTTCTCTAGTCCTGCGTTCTGCAACCCACTAACCACACACAGTTATTTGAATTTAAACAAATGAAAGTTAAATAAACTTGAGCATTTAGTTTCTGAGTCATAGATGCACGACAGATGGTTTATGACTGCTTCATTGGACAGCAACAATATAGAACATTCCACTATCAAAGAAAGTATCATTGGACAACATCTCTCTGGATGTCTTCCTAAGGCCTCGATCGACTTCCTAAGTAAGCCATCCATCCACTGAGTGTCATTCATTCATTCATTCACCAAGTGGTTATCACAATGCCTACCGTTACTATAATGGCATGTTAATAGTAACACTGATAGTAACAAGGAACTTATATCTAAAAAAAACAAAACAAGACATGTCTGTTCTGTGTCCTCTCCGGAGACTTTGAATGGTTGAGAAGAATAGAATCCTATTCTAAGGATGCTTACAGACCCCTCACAGGCTACACGTAATAGGGATCGACAATTTGGCTAACTGAGAGCCCTTGGGATATACACACTGGCCCCATTCCCTAATCTGCCTCTCAGCCTTGACACATCCCTGGAATCCAATTTGCCAACATGTGAACCCCAAACGCTTTCCTGCTCACTGTGGACAGACTTTCCTTCTGTCTTGAAAGCTATCCAAAGCAGAGTCCCAGAGATAAACCCGTTTTCTGGGCCCAGCACTGGGTGCCTGAGATTTGGGAAGCGCGTGTCCCAGGGGGATTCAGAGGAGCCAGGCAGAGGTATGTGCTTCTCCCCAGTGGGTTCCAAGGTGCTGCTATTTCTACTTCAAACTGTAAGAGTGTCTCTAAACAATCTGCACCTCTGGAGTGCCACGATCCCAGGGGGTAATTAACAATCCCCAAGGAGACATCTTGTTCAAAGCTTTGAAAAGCGACAAAATGGAAGCCATCTGTTGGTTGGTGAGACAGAATCCTTGTCCTGTCTCGGCCATTTCAGAAGTCACCTGGTCGACTCTTGGAAATGGTTTAGGAATATAAGGCCTTGACTTTATGGGATTTGCTCACAAGGTGTTAGTCAGCAATCAAACACTGCATGTCTGCTGACTGAACAGAGCGGGTTGACACGAGGGGCTGAGATCCCCAAGTGTGAGGAGTGGGGATCACAGGGGGGTCCATACCGTTGACCATGGCCAGGTGGAAGAGCGCATTCACCAGCACGCCTCCCTTCCGGAAGTGGTCACTCATGTGCTCCAGCCAGCTGGCATCCAGGCTGCTCACCGTCTGGCCATTCCTGGAGACCCGGAGAGGAATGGTGACCGGGTAGTACTGCCGGCACTTCTGATGGCTCTGAGGTCTGTTGAAGAAGGCGAAGATCTCCGTTTCTGTTGGGAGGGAAAGAGACAAAAGGTCAACTGGAAAATGAGTCTGCCAAACTGGGTTTAGTGGCGTGTCTCAGGAGCCTGAGAAATCAGGTGTTTGGGAGAAAAGACACAGTGGGCATTTCTAATAATGCATACAAAAGGCTGGACAGATGGCTCAGTGGTTAATGTGCTTGTCTGCAAAGCCTAATGACCCGGGTTTGATTCCCTAGTACCTATGTAAAGCCAGATGCACAAAGTGGTGCATGCATCTTGAGTTTGTAGTAGCTGGAGGCTCTAGCATGCCCATTCTCTCTCTCTCTCTCTCTCTCTCTCTCTCTCTCTGCTTGCAAATAAATAAATAAAAACATTGTTAAAGCTGAGTATGGTGGCACATGTCTTTCATCCAAGCATTCAGGAGGCAGAGGTAGGATCACAGTGAGTTCAAGGCCAGCCTGAGACTACAGAGTGAATTCCAGGTCAGCCTGGGCTAGAGCGAGATCTTACCTTGAAAAAACAAACAACAACATTTAAAAAAATGCACACAAAGAACTATTTTGGGAGCAAAAGGAAATATATTTGGATGAGAGTGGGTTTTAGGGAGCCGAAAAGGCAAATGTAGAGAGACTCATAAAAACAAAAATACTGCTGTAATTCCAGGAACATTGTACACCCCTGAACCCACTATTTATAAACTGCTCCAGTGTTTCCTGGGGCAGAAGCCATAGTACTTAAATCAACGACATCAAAAATACATCAATGATATGTAAAAATAAATATGTTCCCGTAAATGAGAGTTCCTGCCTGCATTGACAGGTCAGCTTAATTAGCTGAGTAGATCCTGGGAGGAAGTCTGGAACTTTCCATTTCATTTATATCCCAGCTCTTCAGAAATCAATAATCACTACCACCCAGCCACTGAGCGTGCCTGACTCTTGTGCTTTTTGGCTATGGGGTAGTAGGAGTCACCGGCCAGGAACAAATATCTAGAATTTCAGTTAAGTCTGTGGTGTATTCTTGTGATACTTAGTCACGCTATCAGAGTTGACCCAGTTTAGAAAGCTTGGTTTACACAGGCTAGTTGGGAATAAGCTTTGGATGCCAAAAAAGAAAAAAAAAATTAGTTTTGAATTCATAAGAAAATCACCACCCTTCTTTGTTCCGACAGAAAATTTCAAGGTCATCAACAATGGCTGTCATTAGTGAGAAACACAAAGACACAAGACTCTTAGATGCACAGTCTGGGGTGCTGGTTCCCCAATTTCAGGATTGCATCATTAGGCGTGGGTATCTAAGAACTAGCACTCTTTAACTGGCCCACGTTTCTTAATCTAAATAAATCCACTTAAATAAAGAGAAATTTGCTTCACTTTGCTGTTTTGTTTTGTTTGTTTGAGACAGACTTTCATGTAGGGCCTCACACTTGCTCTGTAGCTGAGGCTGGACTTGAACTCCTGATTCTCTCACCTCCATCTCTCAGGTGCAAGCATGCACCACCATGCCCGGCTGAAACTTTGCTTCTTGGCCACTGTAGTTGTTGAATGAGGTGCCCCCCCTCCACAGAGCCTTGTGCATTTGGAATGCTTGGGCCCCAGCTGGTGGCATTTGGGAGGTGGAGCCTTGCTGGAGGAGGTGTGCTGATGGAGGGCCCAGCTTCCCCCTTGAAGGAGCTTAGCTAACTCTTTTTTAAAAAATATTTTATTTATTTATGAGAGGGGGGGCAGACAGAAAGAATACTGGTGCACCAGGGCCTCCAGCCACTGCAAATGAACTCCAGACACATGCTCCCACTTGTGCATCTGGCTGTATATGGGCACTGGGGAATCGAACTCTGGTCCTTCTGCATTGCAGGCAAATGCCTTAATCGCTAGGCCATCTCTTCAGCCCAGCTAACTCTTTTTTTAAAAAAGTTTCTCTTTCTTTCTTTCTTTCTTTCTTTCTTTCTTTCTTTCTTTCTTTCTTTCTTTCTTTCTTTCTTTCTTTCTTTCTTTCTTTCTTTCTTTCTTTCTTTCTTTCTTTCTTTCTCCCTTCCTTATCCCTCCCTCCCTTTCTTTTGTTCTCTCTCTCTCTTTCTTTCTTTTCTTTGCAAGTAGAGAGAGAAGAGACAGTGAGTGAGTATGGGTGTGCCAGGGCCTCCTGCCACTTGCAAATCAACTCCAGATGCATGGTCCACCTTGTGCATCTGGCTTTACGTGGGCACTGGGGAATTGAACCCGGGTCATTGGGCTTTGCAAGCAAGTACCTTTCACTGCGGAGACATCTCCCCAGCCTCTCAGCTCATTCTTGCTGCTTTCTGCCACCTGCTATGGCAAGACATAATGCCCAGCCTCTGCTCTACCATCCTTTCCCTGCCACGATGAAGCTTCCCCTCGAGACTGTAACCAAAACAAACCCTTTCCTCCCATCAGCTGCTTTTGGTTGGTGGTTGGTTCCAGAAACAACCACAGAGGCAAGCCACGCCCACTTGCCAGACTGCCATAGTGAGGCACAAGAGGTACATCAATGGAATATGTTCATCCCCACCACACCTGCCAGTTTCTCACGTAGATGCTGATTTCTGGGATAAAGCAAGTCTCCCCAAGCCCCTAGCTATACAAGCATCCTTGGGGGGTGTCTCTAGACAGTGAAGCCTGTCTTCAATAACAGCTAAACCTCCTGGGAGCTATGACAAGCTATCCTTCCAACAGAAACAGGGCCTATCTTCAGAAGTGGCCACTCAGACTATTAACACAAACTCGAGGCTGGCCATCATCCCCATCTCAAACTAATTCTTTGGTCTACCAGCTGAGCTCAATAGCCAAACAATGTGTTTACAAAAGAAATTAGGTCCTGGAGCTGGAGAGATTGCTCAGTGGTTAAGGTACTTGCCTGCAAAGCCCAATGACCCGGGTTCAATTCCCCAGTGCCCACGTAAAGCCAGATGCACAAGGTGGACCATGCATCTGGAGTTCATGTGCAGTGGCTGGAGGCCCTGCATGCCCATTCTCTTTGATGTCTTTCTTCTCTCTATCTGCTTGAAAAGAAATGTGTTTTATTTTAAATTAGGTCCTGGTTTTATAAAGCCAGCAATCATCACATTATGTCACGACTTTGCAATGAAAGCTTTAGGAACACAGAATTGCAGAATAGGTTTGGAATGGAAGGAACCAAGCCTGGGATTGGGGCTAAGAGCAGGAATGTGCTAGAAGGTTGGGGGCTTTGCAGTCCTAGTTACCAGGGGTACAAATAAAAGCAGTAGTTGCTAAGGACCAGAGAATGAAAGCCTGCTTTTGTGAGATTATGGTATCAAATGAATTTCTCTTTAAATTTTTTTAAAAATTTATTTATGTGTAAGCAGAAGAGAGAGAAAGAGAGAGAAACAGACAGAAAAACAGAGACATAGAGGGAGAGAAATTGGATGTAATTTCTTGCCACTGCAAAGGAACTCCAGATGCATGTGCCACTTTGTGCATCTGGCTTTATGTGGGTACTGGGGAATCGAACCCGTGCCACCATCAGGCTCTGCACAAACTGCTGAGCCATCTCTCCGGCTCCATTTGGATTTCTTCAAACACAAATCCAGGAAAGCTTTCCATGTGCAAGCAGTTTATCTGGGAATGATGCTGGGAACAGAGGGAAAAAACAGTGAAGGCAGGCCACATTGAGGACCAGTTTACCAGAAGGTAGCTGGGTAATCCCTAGTTCAATCCCAACAGAGACTGAGAGCCAGGGACACCTCAGATGTACCCAGCAAGCACAAAAAACCTGGGACACCCATCTTTGTGGACTGAAAGCCACTCCTCAGGCACTGCTTCTGAGGGCATCTGGTCTACCTGAGTTCCCATTTTGAGTGGCAAAGCAAGCTATAGGCTTGGCCAGCATTATCCACAGGTGACTCTATAATGGTGGGCCAGAGCCTGTTTTAGTCAATCACAGATGCGACAGAATTAAGAAGAATCCAGGGCCAGGAGGAGCTGACACCTTTAATCCCAGCACTCGGGATTAAAGCAGATGCAGGAGGATTGCTGTGAGTTCGAGGCCAGCCTGAGACAACATAGTGAATTCCAGGTCAGCCCGGGCTAGAGCAAGACCCTACCTCAAAAAACAAAACACAAAACAAAACAAAACAAAACAAAAAGAAGGACCCAGCAACTGCTGTGTGGGAGACATGAATAAGAATATGGCCAAGGTCCAAACACACATGGTAACACTTAATCACACAAAACCTCCCACTCACATGGCAAAATTAAAACACTACTCTCCCCAGTGCATAATGGAAGAGAAAAAGGGGGGATGACCAAAAGGGGGAGAAGCAAGAATGTTGGGGTGCACGACTACCAGACAAGGCAGACAGGGCCAACAGCATCCAGTTTCTCCAACCCTGTCCTTCCCAGGGGGCAGGACTGAAGCCAGAGACAGAAATACATTTTTTTCAGGAAGGAAAAGGAAATACTGTTGGAATGAGGAGCGTCCGAAGCAGGAGCGGCTATGAAATATTGGGAGAAACCCGATTTCACATGTGTAACCTTCGGCCAACTCCTCCTCTGCACGTCTCCTTGGCCACAGGCCCTCGGTGCTCACATGGAAACCAGCCAAGAGAAACTGTCCTAAACTGTTGTTCTTTGATTTTTTATATTCTGAAACCTCAACACGCACCCTCACAGGAGCAAAGACCATGGATTCCAAAAAGGCGCCCCCAAGTTTGTTTGACTTTTCCCAGCTGCTCTCTAACTCTGCCATGTCCCCAGCTGGAAGATTTTTTTCCAGACATGGGAAAGTCCCAAAAAAGTAGGGAAGGCATTGTTTCTGAGAATGACAGAAGACCTGGCTGCTAGGGAATCCAGGGAGCATCAGACTGTCTTCATAAATTTTCTCACCCTGTGACAACAGGCCTTACATTGTCTTGTTTTTTTTTTTTAAATTATTTTATTTACTTACAAGCAGAGACAGAGAGAGAATGGGCAAGTCAGGGCCTTAGACACCATAAACGAACTGCAGA
>PVHP010035979.1:0-18198 GCA_004024765.1 Zapus hudsonius
CAAAATGCAGAACTCCAGGTCAGGGTTCAGGCTCTTCTTTTGCATATCTATCCTTAGTATTTTACATCCAAATTAGAAAGGGTCAGTCCCCAGGAGGCTAGGCCAAAGTGGTACTTCCTCTAGCCAGAAGCCTGGAGACAATTAATAATTTTAATAAATCCTTAATTCTTTTGGGGGACATTATTCAAACTACCACACATGCCAGGGAGTGAACACGGAGTAGCCCTTCGGAATGACTGTCCCCATCTCCAGATCACATCCACCTTCCCTTAGGTAGAGGTGCCCGTGAAAGTGACCCTACTGACTCAACAGAGGAAATAATGCCACCTTAACTCTAAAAAAGTGAAAAACACATTCGAACAGTTTCTATAAAAAGAGGAGGGCTGGGGAGCCACCTCAGGAGTTAAAGACACTTGCTCGCAAAGCCTGCCAGCCCAGGTTTAATTCCCGAATTCCCCCCTAAAGGCAAATGCACAGAGTGTTATGTGTCTGGAGGGTTATTTTACAGCAGCAAGAGGCCTGGGCACACCTATATATACTCTCTCTCTCATAAATTAATAAAAATATTTTAAAATAAACACATAAAAAGAGGAGAGTAGCTTAACCAAAACTAAGACCCTCCTCACAGGCTATCGAGGAAGGAGAAAGGGAGCCTAAGTCCAGTCCAGACGGGTGATGCTTAGGTGAAATAAGAAAGAAAAAAATGGGAGCATAATGGCCCTATTCTAGCAAGAATTATGACTGAGATGATCCTAGATCCAGCGGACAGACCCCTGGACACGCCCACCAGCTTCTCTGGCTTCCACATCACCTGCTACTGTTCTTGGGACTCGTCCAGGTGCAGCAAGTTTTAGCCCTTTTATGTCTGTGAAGATTTATGTGCCCATCATCATAGCAAATTAAATGAACGGTTTCAACACCAGAGCATGGTCGTCTGGTTCATACGCCCCTTCCACTTTGTCCCTAGCACTCGTGAAACACTAAATGTGCCTTCGTTTCCAGCTGTTATCATGCCTAACTGTCATATGAACAAAGCCATACCGTTCGCTTTGGGGATTATTTTGCTCAGCGTAACTCCCTACCAACCATCCATGTGCTGCGTGGATCCAGAGCTTGCTTCTTGTGGCTGCTGGAGAGTCTCCTCTGGGTGTCCACAGCCCAAGCCTCCACTCTGGAAAGGGGCTGGAGTGCTTCCCAGTTTGGGGTCATCACGAGGAAAGCTGTACACAGACTTTTAACCGTTCTTAGATATGGCTCCTGGAGCCTGCATTCTGGGGTAGTCTCCATTTCAACTGTCCTGAAACACCAGGTTCCCTCTCCACACAAGAGTTGCCATGGCAACGCACTTCCATCCCTGAACTACTGGGCCAGGTGTCAAGTCCCTGGACTTCACAGGCCTGTCACCGTATGGCCATTGGTCAGCACCAGGACTGGCTTGGGACATCTTCGGCCGAAATGGCAGAAAGTAAGACAAGTTCTATCCTCCCAGTTCAGTGGAAACTCAGGTCCATCCCTCGGCTTCTCCACAATTGCCAAGGAAGCTCTTGGGGAATGAGAACGAAGAAGAGACTCAGACTCCATCCAGAAATACCCCGTCATGCAGGTGACCCAATGTGGTTCTCTCCTCCACGGGTGCAGCGGGCCATCAGAGGAGGGAACAGAGAGAGAGAGAGAAGGCGGGAACCGGGAGCCGGGAGCCGAGCTGTCCGCTGTCCGCTGTCCTCTGTCTCAGGGCTGGGGCCCACAGAGCTGGGGAGATGGGGGAGGAGATCCGGCGGGACACAGAGGAGAGCAGATGCATATTATATATCCACGTGGTTCTTTATTCATTGGGGGACCTACACTATATAGGGAAAAAGGGGGTCGGGGCATGGGAAGTGGGAAGGAAAAAGGTGATTGGTTGATGGGGGTGGGGAGTTGGCAGCCTGCACAGGGAGGGACAGGTGGGTGGGACAGGTGGGTGGGGACAACCTGAGAACACCTCATTGGGGGGTCCTGAGTGGCGGGAAATACGTGATGCTAGCCACGGTCTGTCCGTGGGGATGGGTACAAGGAAGTTTTGCTGAAATTCAATGCCAGTCCTGCTGAGATGGGGATGCTGGTTTTGGTGGCCAGCCCATGGGGGTGGGAGTTAGGGTGGGTGGAGCTGGGAAATGCCACCATCACCGGGGTTTCACCTCCTCATACACCATTAACCCTTCACTCTCTGTGCCCTCAGTAGCAGAGCCAATAGTTAATGTCCAACATCTCCCCCAACTGTTTTAAATATGCCCAAAACACCTGCCAGTCAACAAGGTAAGCATGGACACACTCAAGAGTGGACTCCAGACCCCTTCCTGGAGCCACACTTCTGTGTGTCCCCTCTCCTTTCGCCGGGGACCTGCGATTGGTTTCTAATAGTAAGATGTGATGATGGCGATGGGATCCCACGCGTGATAGAAGACGTCCACTGGGATCCTGAAGTCTAGAGGCTCCCCTGTTGGTTTGAAGACATTCCAGGCTACACTAGAAAAGTCCATGTTCCTGAAGGCGGCCTCCAGACTTCAACTAGAAAGATGCCGTGGCCCTCAGCTCACCACCACAAAGGAAGAGACTCTGCCAACATGAAAGAGCTTGGGGGACCCCCCCAGTCAAACGTGGAGCTGAGGATGCAGACCAGCCCCTCGAGAAGCTGAGCGCAGAATCCAGCTGAGCTGGGCCCGGACTCTGGACCTACAGAGACGGCCAGCGAACAAGTACATTTTGCCAGTGGAAATATCCCAGGGCTGTGATATGGAACTCAGCCAGGGAAATGTTGGAAGACAAAACACGTCTCAAAGGTAGTTGTCCGTTCCAAGAACTCTCAGGGACAGTAGGCATCGACACTGCTAGTCATCTGTCACAGATGCCCCTGGCGCCTTCAATCAGGCACAATTTACAGCCATTCCAAGACATGGCGTGTATTTTTAGAAACTCTTACGGTGACACGCTGCTGTTCATCAATGAGACTCCTTCGTATGATAATCCCCTTCCTGTCAGACAACGCAGGCACCCATAGGGACAGCCCGTTGGGGAAGGGCCTCATTAATGCTCAATAGCCTTAATAGGCCCATCTTTAGGCAGACCGCCCAGTATGGGAGCTGATTAATAGAACCAAGTTTCCCTTTACCTTTATATGTAACTTTCTGACCGAAGACAACTCTAATGTGATTTTAACACAGTATTTTGCAGCTCCAGATCTCTCTAGCAGAAAGCCAGCTTTGCGGTGACATTCTTCCTCCTTCGACATGCGTCGTCTAGCATCGAGGATCTAATTCATTCAAACTATCTGATGAGCTTCCTGCATTATTTATTCTTGAGTAAATTAGAAAAGCCATTACCAGCTTGCCGCACGTTTCCTGGCAAGTCTAACCAGTGGGCGCAGAGAGGTGCTGCTTAGGCAAGTAATTGATTTACACAGAACCAGCTCACATTAAAGCGAGGACAGTACATTTTCTCATGCTCAGAGCCTTTACCTAGACCCAGGTTCAGGACCATCCCTCTGGGAAGGGCAGGTACCAGAACATCTATGAAGCGAGCTCTTTCTGACATTTGCACGTGTGTGAGAGAAGGGAGCATCTATCTCTCTCCACACGCCTTCACTGAGCATGAGGTTAAGCGAGTCTCCCAGGAAAGGCCCAGGGCTCCGAGCTAAGGGACTGGAGTCCATCGACCACCAAGGTGGTCTCTGCCCTGTGGAGTCACCAACAAACATGAAATACTTGTCTCTGATTCAGGGTCTCACGTAGCTCAGACTTGCCTTGAAATTACTATGAAGCTGAAGATGACCTTCAACTTATGATCTTCCTGCCTCTACCTCCTAAGTTCCTCGGATCACAGGTGTGTGTTGTCGTTCCCAATTCACGTGGTGCTGGGAATGGAACCCAGAATTCAATTCATGCTAGGCAAGCACTCTACCAACTGGGCTGCAGACCCAGCTTCTTAAATGTTGCACCTGCTCAAGGTGCTGATCTTATTAGAAGAGTCCTCCAAAGAAACAGACTGCTGGGATGCATGCTTCTGCGTTCAGGCCTGCCTAATGAGGTTTCTTCGGGAGAGTTGACTGGAAAAATTGATGGAGATGATGATAGCCCGAGATCTTCAGGGTGACTTGCGGAGCTGGAGACCCACTGAGCTGAGGATTTTCTTCCAGACCCCGCCCAGAATCAGCATTGTAGTTCCAGCCTGACGGCCAGGACTGGAGACCCAGAGAGAGCGCATGCTGTGATGTACGCCCATCCGAGGCAGTAGGAAAGCTGCCAAGCAGGGAGAATTCTTTTACTCTGGAAAGTTGGGCTTTTTGTTCTATTTGGCCTTTAACTGATTGGCTGAGATGCACCCCCATTAGGCCAGGCCTTCTACTGTCCTCAATCTGCTGATTCCAATTGGGGGGCAGGTTTGGGGGTACACGTATATGTGCTTGCATGTGGAGGCCAGAGGAGAACCTCAGCTGTCATTGCTGAGGTTCCACCCACCTTTCGTTGAGTCAGAGTCTCTCATTGACTTGGGACCCACTAAGTAGGCTTGAGGGACTGGCCAGCCACAGGGAGCCTGCTGGCTCCTTCACCTCCAGACACTAGGCAACAGGTGTGGTATGATGCCTGGCTTCCGGTTACAAGGATTCTGGGAAAACTGAGGTCTTCATGCTCACACGGCAAGTGCATTGTAACTGAGCTATCTCCCCAGCCCCCCACATTGAATGTTCATATCATCCATAGACCTGAGTTTATCCTCACTAACATCCCAGTAAAGTTTGACCTAATGTCCAGGAACTGCATTGGCCCGCTGACGTTGGTAGAGAAAGTTGACTGTCACCAAAGTGTATGTGGAGACAGACGACCCTTAGGAGGGGAGAAGGGAGTCACCATGCACCACACTCGGATCCATCCTTTAATTCCCACAGCATGCAAATGCTTGCCCTCCATCTTGCAGGCAGAAGCAGACATGGGGGAGCGACATGACTGTCCCGAGGTCCTAAAGCTCATTGTGTGTCCCTGTGAGTCTGTGGCCCACCTTCCTGCTCTACCACAAACAGATCCCTGACCTGCTTACAGGTGAGTCCAGCTCTCACCTCTCCTTCATGCTTCCTCTCCTGGTCAAAAACGTTCAAAGCTTGTTGGCAGTATTTCTTGGTGACTTTTAATAGTGTAGGATTAAAGCTATTATTATCCCAGAAACCTTCCAAAAGATCTGATCTTTTACAATTCTTCAAAGTTCACGGGAGAAGATTTATCACCGAAGCATTTGACGTGACCCACACACCCAGTGCAGCTTCTGTACCGAGTGGAGAGAATGACTCTTCCCACCAAGAGTGAAGAACGACTTGAGAGGCCCAGTCATGTTCATAAGAACTTAACCTTCATCTCCTCGGAAGGGGTGGCTCTTTCTAATAAGACAGACAGTAAACAAGCAAATGCATGAGGGGCTTGAGAGGACAGACAGGCCACAGAGAAACCCGATGGGTCAGGAATCAAGTCAGTGTCCCCTCCCCCAGACACTTGGGGTGTCCTCTGCTCTCTGTGCGCTTCCGCTAAGAGCAATGACATTTGTTGATTGCATCAATTCAATCTTGGGAGACGAGCGGATTGCATTCGCCTTTCCCATTAGCCTAGCAATGCTTCCCTGTATTTTTCGAGGTAGATTTTCTGAGCAGCAATAGGTTCTAATCAATCTTCCCGGCTTCATTTCTCAGAATCTCACAATCTCCTCAAGGAACATTTCAACCCTGATTTATCATCATTACCAGACCCTAAATATTCACCATATTGTATATTATTTATTACACCCAGTTAATTTCCCTGTTCTGGTCTTATGGGTTGAATCACAGAGCGTGTGAAGGATTATCCCCACGAGATGTTATGGAGACTCTACTGAGAAAGAGCATTTAACCTCCCGTAGAACAGCTCTGAGGGGGAGCTGAGCCCCCTCCGCTTCTTATAAAGACATGGCTCCCTGGGTCCAGCACAGCCCCGTATGTACATGTCCTCGCTTCTGCCCGAGAAAACCCTCTCTCCGTTGCATAGTAAAGAGGGTGGAGGGCCATGGAGGTGGCTCGGGGTGTAAGGAATGCTTACTGCATAGGCATGAAGACCTGAGTTTTAGCCCCAGTACACACGTGAAAAGCCAGGCTCGGTCATCATGCCTCTAACCCCAGGGCTGAAGGGGAGAGACAGGAGGATATGGGCTCCCTAGCCAGCAAGCTAACTAAAAGCAGGTTCAGTGAGAGGCCCTGTCTGGAAGGCAGAACAGTGACAGAGGGGGTGCACCTGACAGCCTTGCATGCCTGCCCTTGACCGTGATGCAGCCTTGAAAATACTCTTCTCCCCAGCCTGGCTGAATGACTCCCTCAGGCTGTACAATGGGTGCACTGTTTCTTTGTAGACTAGAACCAGGGGCCTGTTCCAGGACACAGGTCTGGTCAAAGCTTTTGTGGGGTTTTTTGTTTTGTTTTTAGATTTGAGCCAAAAAGCCCAAAAGCCAACAAGTTGGGTTAAGCAAGAGTGGACAAGTTGAGATCCTCAGATCCCATGTAAAGCCTCAGCGAAGAGCTAGTGTCTGGAAGCCCAGTGTGCCTAAGGCGAGAAGGAAGGTGGACAGGAGAATCGCCCAGAAGCTCACAGGCATGCCGGCCTGGTGCCTGCAGCAGTGAGCAACAAGAATGAGAGGCTGTCAGGAGCTGGCCAACCTCTGAGGGTTTTCATTGAAGGGTGAGCTGTGCTGGAAGACGGGACAGGAAGCAGGGCAGGACAGCCCCACCCTGCGCTGTGCTGGCCATTTATTACCATGGTCTCGTCTGCATGATCATGATGCACACCTGTGCACACAGGTGAACTCCATCATTATACTTGTGCACACAGGTGAATTCCGTCATCCACACATGTGCACACAGGTGAGTTCCATCATCCACCTGTGCACACAGGTGAATTCTATTATCCATTCGTGTGTACAGGCAAACTCCATTATCCACACATGCACACAGGCAAACTCCACCTTGCACACGTGCACACAGGTAAACTCCATCCTCCACTCCTGTTTCCAGACAAACTCCATTATCCAAACATGGTCACACAGGCGCACCTCTATAAATTGCTATTATAAAACAGGCTTCAGGGGCTGGAGAGATGGCTCAGCGGTTAAGGCACTTGTCTCCAGTGCTTAAGGCCCTGGGTTCAATTCCCCAGGACCCACATAAGCCAGACCCACAAGGTGGTGGCCCTGGTGCTCGCTCTCTCTCTCTCTCTCTCTCTCTCTCTCTCTCTCTCTCTCTCTCTCTGTATCTCTCTGCTTGAAAATGAATAAATAAAATATTTTAAAACAGGCTTCAGTCCTCCGAATTCTCTCCTTTGTTTCGATAGACCTCTTCAGAGACTCTGCTTCAAATGAGGACAAACACCTGAGCTTGTCCTCTGTCCTCCAGATGTGCCAAGGCAGGCCTGCACCATACACACACACACACACACACACACACACACACACACACACACACACACACACACACACGAATCATACACCATGTACCCAAAAGCAAAAGAGATAAATGGGGTTATATCAGAATACGAAGCTTCTTCGAGGAAACCACCTACAGAGGAAAGACAGCCTTACACACGAGAGGATATATTCGCAAACCATATATCTGAGAAGCAGTTAATATCCAAAATACATAAGGAAATCAACAACTCAATAGTAAGGAAAAAGTCTGACTTAAAACGAGCAAAAAAAACCCTCTGTAGACACTGGTCAACAGAAGACATGCAAATGGACAACAGTTACAGGAAGTAAAACATTCAATATTAAGGAAATGCAAAATGAGCAGCACCCATCAGAGACATGAAATCAGAGCGACAATGAGTGAGATGCCACCTCCCACCTGATAGAATGCTGTTCTCAAGCTGACAAAATCAAGCGAGTGTTGGCAAGCACGTGGGGTCAGGGAATCACGCATGCTCCTGGTGGGACGGCAGCTAACACAGCCACTAAAGAAAAGAGCATGGAGGTTTCCTAAAAGAACACACTAGAACGACCACATGATCCATCCGGCACGCAGAAAGTCCGTATCTCCAAGAGGTACCTGCAGTTCCCAGATGATTGCAGCACCATTCCTAAGAGCAAACACATGGGACCAACTTCAGTGTTCGCTGGCAGAATGGATGGAGGGAATGGGACATAAATGACAACGGAATGCTATGGAAATGGACAATTCTGCCATTTGCTACGACAAGGATGGACTCAGAGGACATTAAGTTGAGGGAAGTAAGCCAGGCGCAGGAAGATAAATACCACAAATCTCATTCATGTGTAGAGTGCAAAACAATCAGGCTCATTGAATAGGAGAGAGTAAAATGGCTGCTAGAGGCCGAGAGGGGATTGAGGAAATGTTGATAGAATGACACAAATTTTCGATTAGACGAGAGATATCCCCCAGACACCTTCCTACAGCAGAGTCACTACTGCTAATGACGGTACTTCACACTTGGCAATGAAGGGTGGGTTTTAAGTGCTGACCACGAAATAAGTGTGAGTCACTGCAGATTAGCCATTCCCGTGTACACGTGCTACAAAGCATCGCTTGAGACACACATGTACACATACGTGCATGTGTAGATGTGTATGTACGTGTGTGTGGTTTTACTGATGACTAAAACATAAAAATAGATATTCAAAGCTCAGATCTCCACATTTTCCTTTGCAGATAATTATAGCAAAATATAATTCTTTTCAGCTCCCTTCCCAAATAACTAGCACGCACCCACCAGGTATCCTTTGTGTGTCCAAGAAAACAAATGACCGGTGAATGCGTGATTTCAATCAGAAATGGGCTGAAAGCTTAGTACTTCAACCTTAGCATGGGTCTCAATCAATAGTGCAAACAAGATTTCCAGAGGAAAGGTTAAAGTCATCGGTAGACCTCACTGGTGTTCAGCCATCATAAGCACTTTCGGAGCAAAGAATTCAATACAAATAATTGATAAGTTCATTATAAATCATTCATATACACACAGCTTTATAAGGTATCTCTTTATCATCTGAGCTGCTGCTTGGACTGGAAAATGACATAACTTCACATTTCTTGAACTCCTCTCTAATCAGAGCCGATCCGAGCTGCCTAGATTCCCCATTCGACAAGATCTGTAAGAGCTCAGCAAACCAGTGCCTAGGTTTGCACACTTTGCCCCTGTGTTAAACAGAACTACATTTTTCTTGGCATCCAATGGAGATGCAATTTGAACTGACTTGCTAAAAGGCCCTGCACAGGAGGGAGCAGAGTGGGAGGGAAGGGGGTTGGGGAGGTAGGTTCACCTTCCGGAGGTGACTGACTGAAAGAACAAGTTAATAATAAAGACTACCTAATCACCATGGCCCTGAGACTTACTTCCATGTCAAACTAGAATTGAGAGTGGGGTGGCCTGGGCTGTCCACTAACCCAACACCTGAGTGGGCAGATTTGATGTCACTATGGACACATACCTACGACCCACCCTCCTCTTTCTGAGTGTCATGGTTTGATCCAGGTGTCCCCCACAAACAAATGAATGTGTTCTGATAGATCGATCCTCAGCTGATGGCAGTTTGGGTTTTACAACCTCGATGAAGCTGTGTTGTCGGGGGTGGGCTTATGGGGTTACAAGCCAGCTTCCCCTTGCCAGAGTTTGGCACACCTTCCTGCCGCTGTTTGCAGTGCTGTGGCAGAGGTGATGTCCACCCTCTGCTCATGCCATCGTTTTCCCTGCCAGGATGGAGTCTCCCCTTGAGTCCATAAGCCAAATAAACCCATCCCTCCTACAAGCCACTTTTGTTTGGGTTCTTTCTGCGCAGCAACTACAAAGCTGACTGCAACACTGAGGAAACATACATCTTGTAACTATACTTAAGATTAATAATATGCTAATCACAAAGCCTTGTCCCTCTCTGGGGATTTATAAGTAGTTACAGTTGCTAGAGGGAGGGGCTCACAAGACTTCATCCCCTCCTGAGGAGCTCAGTAAGGGTTTCTTGGGGGGGAGAGGAGACTTTTTTTAGTGATATAGCCGCTGATAAGTTTTCCATACTCCTGTAAAAATACATTGCCTACATGTAAGAAAATACAATGAAATCCATTATGATACTTAATATATGCTAATAAAAATATAATCAATATGCAACAGTAAGGCTTGCTGGCTGTTTAAAGCAAGTGTCCATTCTGATTGGCTTTGTCCACACTGTACCAGACGTTCCACTCTGCCCTGCGGCTTAAGAATCAATATGAACTGATTACAATAAGCCTATACTTCTGGTCAGTGATTGGTGTAGGTATCCTGGCATGAACCAATCAATAAAGACCATCCCCCTGACTATTGCTATTGGTCCAAAATTAAACCCAAAACCTAGCCATTCCAGTCAGACTGAAAAAAGAAGAATATACTATTATTGAAGGGGAGATTTTTCTCTCACTTAATATGCAATAAAAAAATGTCAGTTGACTTGAAACCCTAAGGGCTGTGCCTTTGAGGACAAATCCCATACCGAGAGAAGGCAGCCCAAAGAAATACAGATTAGAGAGAAGACCAGGGGTCTGTGTGTGAGTTTTCTCTAACTCCTGCCTGCCAGATCAAGAAAAGTCAATGTCTTCATGGTTTAAACTAGTTCAGATAGAATTCCTCTTCCTTAGAGCCAAACCTGTCCCGGGTTTGTGTGATATTCAAAGCAGGCCGAAGGGCCTTTCCCTGTTAAGTGAGGGCCTTCATCTGTCCCACACTGATTTTTAATCAGAGCAGAGAACAATTATTTGAAACTTCAGAGAGAGTTGAACTGTTTTCAAAGTATCCCCTCACTTGCTCACTTAAGATTTATAATGGATCAGGAAGGACGCAGGCCACGTGGACGGACGTGGCTGTGGACCGAGATGGCCTCGCTTCTTTTCACTCTGGGGCCACAAGAACTCAGCTGCACCTACAGTCATGGGGCTGCTCTGTAGCTTCCAGAAGCAGCACTGAGAACCAACGGTGTGCAGCAGGTCGAGCAGATGAAACACAGTCTCCTTCTCCTTTCCCATCCTTCTTCCCATAGACTTCAAATCCTGACCCAGTTTCTGACCCCAAGTGCCTTCAACCTGTTTCAGACCTTTTCTTTCCTTCCCTCCATCACCACGTTCCAGTTTTCATGGATTCCATCTTATTGGGACTTCCTGTGGGGCAGGTACAGATATGACATTCATCCCTCACCACCTGTCCCCCAGCAACAACGAGATATGCTTGCTTCAGAGACGACAAAATGAGCCTTAGAGAAAGGAAGTAAATGCGCTCGTGATAATTAAAGGTAAACTCCAGAGCCTGGAAGGGAATTCCAGGCCAATGTGGTTCCAAAAACTATGTTCTGAGCTGCTTCGATGCTGCCCGTCCAAGGATGAACCTGCGTGTGCATGTGTGCGTATGTGTGTGCATGAGTGTGTGTCTGTGTATGTGTGTGTGCATGTGTGTATGCACATGTGTGGGTATGTGGGTATGTGTGGGTATGTATACGTGTGTGTATGTGTGTGTATGAGTGTGCATGTGTGCATGTTTATGTATGAGTGTGTGTATGTGTGTGTGAGGGTGTGCATGTGTGTATGTCTGTGTATGTGTGTGCATGTGTGTATGTGTGTATGAGTGTGTATGTGTGTGTATGTGGGTATGTGTGGGTATGTGTACGTGCGTGTATGTGTGTGTGAGTGTGCATGTGTGTGTGCAAGTTTATGTATGAGTGTGTATATGTGTGTGTATGTGTGTGTATGAGTGTGTGTGCCTGTGCGTGTATATGTGTGTGTGTTTGTTTTAGGGTTCAACACAGTAAGAGCACCCAAGAAGCAGTTGCTGCTATAAAAGAGAAGGTAAGTGATGCAGGTGCAGAGAGGGACCAGACGGTCCTCTGCTCTGAAATGCACCTGCTAACAGCACATGCTTCTGCGTGTACCTGTGTGAGCTGCCCCAGACCCCGGATGCACAAAACGGCTTGAGACATTGTTCTTGCGCCCAAGGTGGCCCAAACCAGAGGCAGAAATGGATGTCTGCAGAGAAAGTAAAAAGATAGTCTTATTCTCCAAGGGAAGCGCCAAGCACTAGTGCCATAGGGGGCCAAGAGAAGGAGCAGAGAGGAGTTGGCACTGCACACCCATGGGAGGCCAACAGGACCTTAAAACAAGATTCAGTGTGGACCTGGGGGAGGGGCAAGAAGCCGACACAGACAAGCAAAGCCAGGATGTAAGCAAAGGCCTGCTCCTCCCAGATAGAGCTCCAACGACAGACCAAAGGGGCAGCTGTCTCAACATCCAACTCAGGGAACAGTGAGTTAGTGGATCAATGATAGAACATGGACAAGGAGCCACTCACAGCAGCGTGGGTTACCCCAGAGCGGCTGCATCATGGAAGCCTCACCCCAGCATGGATTTCACCATAGCTGTACAGGTGAAGCCCACCTTCAGTTACCCTTCCACACACCATGTACTTGAGCCCCTCCTGGGACGAGGTTTCCACATGCAGCTGAGGCAGAATTGCACAAAGTCAGGGCAGAATTGCACTCAGCTGAGGCAGAATTGCATACAGCCAGGGCAGAGTTGCATACTGTTGGGGCAGAATTGCATACAGTTGGGGCAGAATTGCATACAGCCAGGGCATATTGCATACTGTTGGGGCAGAAAATTGCATACAGTTGGGGCAGAATTGCATACAGTTGGGCCAGAATTGCATACAAGCAGGGAAGAGTTGCATACAGTTGGGGCAGAATTGCACACAGTCGGGTCAGAATTGCACACAGCTGGCGGGAAGGTGGAGGAGGAAGGGGCTGAGATCTCAGGTGAGGGTCTGGTGGCCCTCTTCGCCCCTCCATCCTATGATGGACTAGAGTCCGCAAGCCCAGTCCTGAGGGTCACAGCTGCTCTGATGTAAGAGCTTTTCCAAGTCTTTGGTTGTCGTTTGTAAGACAGCATCTCACTGTGGAGCTCAGGCCTGGAACTCACGACGTCCTGCCCCAGCCTCCTGAGTGCTGGGATTTCTGGCCTAAATCTCCACACTCGGCATTATTCAAGTCTTTCTATGCCAAGGTCAAGGTCTACTGAAGAAAAGGACTCTGAGGAGACTGGAATCTGGTCAAGGAGAACATCTTGGCTGCATGTCAGGCCCAGTGAGCTCGCTGAGCCCTGACAGAGCTCTTTGGCTGGAAAAGCAGGAGCACATGGGTGATGAGCAGTTTATCACCAGGATGGTGACTTGAACGCTCCTAGAAAGCCTGCCTGGTTCTTTGGAAGGCCAGGCTGTGTGATGTGCTCCTGAGCCTGGCACTGGCTCTGGGCATCTAGACACTGTTTTGTTGTTTTATTTATTCATTTATTTGTAAGCAGAGAGATAGAGAGTATGGGCACACCAGGGCCTCTAACCACTGCAAAGGAATTCCAGACAAATGGCTCTGGAGGCAACCACCTTAACCACTGAGAGATTCTCTCCAGCCCCAACACTGGTTTTTAAAACACATTTTATTTTATTGATTTATGAGAGAGAGGCAGATAGAGAGAATGGGCACACCAGGACATCTAGCCACTGAGAATGAACTCCAGATACATGTGCCACTTAGTGCATCTGGCTTAACGTGGGTACTGGGGAATTGAACCTGGGTCCTTAGGCTTTGCAAGCAAGCGCCTTAACTGCTGAGCCATCTCTCTAGCCCCTAAACACTGTTTTAATGTCTCTGGATTAAACTCAGTCTCCTTCCTTTGCTCTGGAAACCTCAGACAGCGCTCTGCTTCATGAATTGAGAATATTCAGACTTGCTCACTGCTCAGTCAGGAGTCTCAGAGAAGCAGAGCCCATAGAACGAGTATATAATTATGAAGGCAGGTAGTAGACCAGCTTATAAGATTGGAGGCTGGACAGTCCTGCAGGTGAAGAGCTCAGAAAATCAGTAGCTGTTCAAGCTAAGGATCTGGAAGCCTCGGAAGGAGAAGGACCAGAGATGCAGCCCCTGGCTAAAGGCCTTGGAACCTCTCTGCAGAGTTGCAGGTGTGAGTGACATGTAAAGACTTAAGTATGTGAAGCGTGGTGTCCACAGGCCACGACGGCAGCTAACTGAAGAATTCACCTTGAGGGCCTGCAAGTTTTCCTTCCATCTGGGCTTCCAGCCAGTTGGACAGGGTCACCCCCTTGCACAGTGGGTCTTCCTGGCTGGGGTCACTCCACACCCCCCCCCCCCCCCCCCCCCCCGTGCACAGTGGGTCTTCCTGGCTCAGTGGACTGAATCGCAGGCCAATAATCTCTGAAAGCACCTCACAGACACAGAAAAGTGTGTCTGGCCAGTTATCTAAGCTCTCTGAACTCCATCAAGTTGACAAACAAGGTTAACCTTCACACTTTTAGAGATACATTTTAATATCTTTATTGTCAATAATTAGATACATTGTGTGAGCAAATCTTGTGATGGCACCTCCATTTTCCCTCCTCTCTGTCCCCAAGCCACTGGGGTCCTCCTCGGTGCTCATACTGGATCAGTCCATGCCATAGGGGGTTATGAATTGCACAAGAGGTAGCCAGTCTTTTCTTTTTTTCCGCCTTTGTGTGTTGCTGAGGGGAGCGATGTCTCTGGATACTCTTCTTACATTCTATCCATCCGCCCCCTCTTCTGCTCAGTTCCCTGAAGGTGGGTGAGTTTTAAGTCTGCTCTATTGTTGAGATCTTAAGTGTCTCTGGATTTCTGCTTTGGGTTGTGTTGGATAACGTTGGTGTCTGTCTCCATTGACCATTCATGGGTTATCTTACTTGCTGTGGTGATAGGTCTCTTGTTTATCTCGCCACTTTCTCATAGGTTTCCTTTGGGCCTACAAGATAGGCAGGGCTGGTTCATGTCAAGAAGGTTTGAGAACTTATTCCAGAGGCAGAAGGAAAGGACTGGAATGCCAGTGATCCTATGCCTGGAATCCAACTTCCGGAAAGTCTCCTCATCTGTAAAATAGAAACACAAACATTCCTTGCTCAGAGGGATTTTAAGGAGATTTATAAAAAGATTATGTAGGGTAAATTCTTCATAGAGGGTCAGGAATGTATAAAGCATTTAGTAACACCCATTGTTATGATTGCAGGGGAGTTTGTGCCATTAAACATGGAAAGGACACAAGATTTTATCCACAGTGTTTAAAGGTCAACATCTTGAAGCATTTTCACTGAGTTGCATTTTCAGGTGAAATAAACAAATGTGAAGAATTTGTCACATAAATAGATGTTGACCCAGGGTCCTTTAGACTTATGTAATGGCCACTCAGAGCATTCTGGAAAAACAAAGCAGACTACTAAAAAATACTTGTATTACCCCTGGGTGCCATCCATCAGAGGCTGAGGCCTAACCCCAGATTTTATTTTCTGTGTTAGGGGAAGGCCAAAAGAAGGAGAATAAAACCAATTAACAAAAGCATAATCGATTTCAGAAATCCGCGAGTCTGTAACATCATTCTCTTTCCCTTCAAGGGAAGCTTTATCAGCATCAAGTGTGGTTAGAAACAACAAGCTAGAGCATTTATTTATTAATGTTTTAAGAAACATGCTCTTCTTTTGAAGTCTAGGGAACGAGGTACAATCAAATCACGCTATAAAATATTGACACTGGGTTATTGCTGCAACAGTAACTAAAATCTAAATGAGTGAAATTGTGAGGCCTCTCAGTCCAGGGAGAAGCCTGGAAAGGACCAGTGGGAAAGCCATCCGGCTGCCTCCCCAACCATGCAGGTCCCACAACCCCAGGCACCCAGCCTCCATCCAGCCCAAACTTCTCCTCTGCTCAGACCCAACACATGCTGGTATCACCTCCCTGACCAGTTTGCTGAGATCTTTCAATCCAGCCAAGTCGACAGATGAGATGAGCCTCCATACTGCTAGAGATGCATTTTTAGAAGATTCAAGAATTTATGACAAAGCCAGGCATAGTGGCGCACGCCTTTAATCCCAGCACTCAGGAGACAGAGGTAGGAGGATCGCCGCGAGTTTGAGGCCACCCTGAAACTACATAGTGAATTCCAGTGAGCCTGAGCTAGAGTGAGACCCTACCTCGAAAAAACAAAACAAAAAGCTTAAAATTTTCGTTCCTGCTTGCTTTTGGAGTTGTTGGTGATGGGTTCCACTCTGGGCTTGGATCTGTGAAAAGGGCCAGCCTCTTGCCATTGTGGAACTTACCCTGGATCTGGTACTTCAATAAATACTCCCCCCCCCAAAAAAAATAAAGAATTTATGACAGAGGCAGAAAGCCTGAGCTTGAATTGCTGTGCATCTATGCCTGGAATCTGGCTTCCTTAAACCTTAGTCTTCTCGTAGGTAAAACAGAAACAAAGCCCTCATCTTACTCAAAGGGATAACGGCAGATTGAAATGAGATCACCTATGGCAAGCAGGGGACCTGGAAGGTACTGATTAGTTAACAGGTAACTGGCGCTGTTATTATTATGGAAGATGGTTTTGCAATTAAGCAAGCAAATGGTTCCGTTTTCTCCGCTGTGATATGGGGAAGATAGTTACCTCCTGTCTAATTACATTCTGAAGGGCAGAGAAAATTTATGTGCAGGTCAGTTTGGGACACACAGTGGGTCCTCAATAGCTTTCCCCTCTTTTTTCTCTGAGTTCCATAGTCCGGGAAACTTTCCTCAATTTCCAAATCGTGTTTTTCCCAGAATTTTGTGGGACTATTTTAACCATTGTGTCTCACTTGGCTGGTACAGGCTTTCCAACTAATGATAAGGTGAGTTCAAGGACGGATGTTGCTAATTATTGACCAACCCATGGTACCCGTGTACTGATGGTGACTCGACTTCCTGAATATTCATCCTGATGCTAAGAGGTTGATCCTATGCGGAGTCCTACTTTCTGGGTAAACTGAGGACTGAGGAGATGCAGTCTCACCAAGATGGCGGCTCTTTGGCTCCTGTGCTGAGACTGGCTCCAAAACCATGCTCTTAGCCACAAGACCCTCGTGTGCTTTCACTCACAATGCCAACCACATGGACAGCCCTCAGGCAAGACTCATCAGCCAGTAAGCTTCACTGTGTGGACAAGGGGAAGGAAAGAGCCAAAGAAGCCGATGTAGCTTCTCTCGGGCCAGACAGGCAATGGGGAAGCAGATGACCTCCTGTATGTCTGATCTCATGACCTGATCTTTGTCAAGAGAGCCACCCCGATGTAACCTCACACCAGATCCAGGTGCAGACCACACTCCTCTCCCCTGGGACCCCACCTCGTCCCAGACAGGCGTCAGACTGAGTCGGTATCACCTGCTCTTGGGACTTCCTCCATCATCAGGAAGACTTGGGCTGGGCATGGACACAAGGCCGAGCAGGCCACGCCAGCCAAGCGGAGCTCTGTGGAGACCCTTCATGGGCTACGGCTTGAGTCAGCCCTCAGCCAACTTCAGACAAGCATCCCAAGCGGTCACTTGCCTGACTGTCTTGCTTCTGAAGAGCTGCCACACTTAGAAGCTGTGTGGTTTGGACGTGAAACGTCCCCAATGAACGCATGTAGTCACAGCAGGTGACGCTGTTTGGAAAGAGGGACCTTCCTGGAGGGAGTGGGTCACCGGGGACAGGCCTCAAGGTTTTCTAGCCCGTTCCCACTTCCTCCTAGTTCTGTTTCCTGACAGGAAGTGACGTGACCAGCCAGACTCCTGCTCCTGTCACCACACCTTCCCCGCCATGAAGGAGTGGATTCCCCCAAACTGTCAGCTCCAGGAAGCCCTTCCAATTGCTTCTTGTCACACACTTGGTCAGAGCAACAAGAAAAGCGGCTCTTATAAACACTATTCGCTATCTTTCCACAATCCAGAACACTTGTAAAGCCGGGACCTCACCCCTGTGGACCCATGAATTTAGCTTGTGCTCAGGAAGCTGGCTGTGTTGTAGGCATGGCTGCACCCAGGAGTCCCCGGTTCAGACCTCAGCTCAGACACTGTACCTTCCTCCCGTCGAAGAAGAGTGGGACGGCACATGTTTAGAACGGGTTTAATTGGCTAATGGAGGCACCGATAAGCCCTATGCTCAGGAGGCAGAGGCAGGAGAATCGCTGCAAGTTCGGGGTCAGGCTGGTCTCCGTAGCAGGAGGAAGGAACAGAGGAAAAAGGAAGAAAGGGAAGGAAGGTAAGAGGGAGGGAAGGAGGGAGGGAAGGAGGGAGGGAAAGAGGGAGGGAAGGAGGGAGGGAAGGAGGGAGGGAA
>PVHP010035980.1:0-18175 GCA_004024765.1 Zapus hudsonius
TTTTTTTTTCCTCTCTTGCAATGTTTTTACACTTCATCAATTTATTTCTCTTTCAAATGTTGAGTCAAAATCTTCCCACTTAAGCCAATCTTCTTGAGAAATTCTTGTTCTAACACATTGGCATCGGTTACTACTCAGGTGCAGAAGCCATAGTAATCCCACACAAGCAAGACGTCCTAATGACATTGCAGGCATCATTTTGAAGAAATGTTTCCACTTTCACTATCTTAAACATTATGTGAATACCATGTTCCCAAGAGCTCATCTACTTTAAAGTATACTCCAGAAAATGTGTTACATTTTACCAGGCCAGCCAGGGAAACCATGGGAGGGAAAACCCTGCAGAGGCTGGTAGGGAAGTGTGTGCTTACGTGGATGTAGGGGTGTTAGACATAAGGCCACCCCAACAGGCACGAACCAAAAAGAAGCCAAGGTGAGGAAATGATGGCCTTAAAGCTCTGCTCTCATTTATCCCAGGTAGACCTCACTTCAGAGACAGACTCCAGTCAGAGAAGGGTAGAAAGGCCAAGAGGAGAGATACCTTGGGAGCATGGTTCCACTCACTCTCGTTATTTTTATGCTGACACAGTTGCCTCCTCAGACCAGGCTTGGAGGTGTTATCGGGAAGGCTGTTCCCTTGGACAGGGCAGGATGCGGGCTCAGAGTCTCTCAACCCACCTGGGCTTCTGTAGATTCGTGAGCTCCATCCACACTGGGTCACCTGTCCTTTGGCATCACAGCCCTACTGTAAGGGGTAGTGTGCATGTCCCACCTGTGCTTACAAGCTGGTGACTCTAGATTGTACCTCCATGTTCCTAGACTACCTTCTCCTAATGTTGAAGACAGAAATAACTGTGGAACTCATAGATATGCCTGCTCATAACATTACCTACCCACAGAGATCCAATAACACCAGTCAGAAATTTCCCACTGGTATAGCAAACCACCCTGGGTCTTCCAATGCTCAGTTCAAACTGAGCCAACAGTTTTTCTTCTGGCAGTCATATGGGAGCCTTTCACTGAGAAGGTAGCACACGCTTAGCCCCTCCACACGAGGAGGAATTGCAAGGCCTCACACACTCAGCTGGGCTGCTGGAACATGGCTAGAGTCAGACAGAAGATGCAGTAGTCCATAATGCACGAGGCATCCTGTCTTCTCCCACACCCAGCTCTAGTTTGGGGCCATTAAGTAATGCTTCTTTCTACCCAGACCTTTGAATGTATTAATAGGGCTGACAGCTGAACCAAGCTGGTGCTACCCTACTTTTTCAGTTTTCTGTTTTGCTCTGTTTTCAATACCCAGGTACCCACACCTGAACCAGCTGCTTTGAGGGTTCAGGTAGAGAGCTGACTGGCCATCCCTATTATCAGGCTCCACAGGTAATTAGCAAGATACCACTTCAATCTTGTCCTCAGAAGATGCCTCCCACATGACCACTGTGGGGCCAACATAGAGGGAACAAGCCATTCTGAGATATGCGTCTCACTTCCTCCCTACCCTCCCTGCACCGAGCAGGGAGCCTCCTGACCCTCAGTATGGTAAAACCCTCATAATTGAATGCTCAGCCATGCCCTGGCTGTGAGAAGTACAAATGGCCCCTAAAGGACAGGACACTTGGAAGCCTGGGCACAGAAAGCAGGTTTGAATCTGGAGATTTTCAGCACAGTATCAGTGGTAAGACAAAGACCCTTGGAAGGCCAGTCTGGAGTCCTGGAGGACAAACCAGCATGTGAACCAGGACATCAAGGATTGAAACAAAAATAATATGTATGTAAAGACATTAGTGTAGCCTAAGTCTCTGTGAGCTAATAAAATTTCAATTAAAGAAGAATTCTGTAACAACTATCTTCCATTGTTCCCTGTTGCATTTGTTCACAATCATCATGATGACAAAGAGCTCGAGATAATCAGTTTCTCTAAGGGAGAAACAGTGAGCTTTTGGCTCACAGTTTCAGAGGTTTTAGTCCATGTCTGGTGGACTCCATCACTTTGGTGCCTGTGGTGAGACAGCACACTATGGCAGTGCATATGGCAGAGGAAGCTGCTCAGCTCATGAAAGCCCAGAACACAAAGAAAGGGTAGGAAAAGATCCTGATATCTCCTTCAAGGACATACTCCCAGTGTTGTAGTCAGCCACACGCTGCTGGGATGAATCTTCAAACCAGGCACAATTTGGGGGAGGAAAGTATTTATTGAAACCACAGATTGAGGGGAAGTTCTCTAACAGCCAAAGAGGCTAGCCCTCTTTCACAGGTCCGAGCAGAGAGAAAAACCCATCACCTACACCACATACACAGAACAGGAAACAGGCAGGAGAGGCAAAGAGAGTTTCTTCTCCTTTATATAGGTTTAGGGTGGGGTCTTGCAACTCTTCCCCAGACTTAATGGCTTCTTGAGTCTCCGGAATTTCCTTCCTATGCTGCCCACACAGGAAACAATGTTTATTTCTAGCTTCTTTGAGCTTCTTTACATCCTGCCCCCTACTGAGAGGCTGCTTTTCTGTAAACATCCTCAGAGACCTACCCAATATAATTAAAAAGATCAAGTTGACAACAAAACCTAACCATCACACCCAGTGACCTAACTTTTTATGTAGGGCCCCACATCTTAAAGGTTCTACCACCTCTCAGTAGAGCCGTAGCCAAGCCTCCAACACATAGGTCCTTGGGGGACTATTCTTCTGGATATAATGGCATGATGAGCAAGAGACCTTCTAAAGTACATTCCCAGTGAGGTGTGGAGAAAGGGTGTACACAGGGCATTTGACACATGGGGATATGGCTAAGCATGTGTCCAGATGTGGATATGAAACAGTCAGGAAAATAAGGTCCAGTGCCTGAGCCTAGTGTCTCTTAGGAAGTAGCTCTTTATCCTGGAGCCCAGACCCCAATCATACGCATTTTTCTTATCTTCTGCCAGCAGGACGAGGCTGAGATCAACTCATAGAAGGAAGAGGGAGAGAAAAGGAAAGAAAGACAAACTCTGAGAGAGGAGAGAAGAAAAGGTTGCCAGTCTGATAGGTTATCAGAACCACATAAAATCTTTCCTTGGGAGGTAAGTTCCTCCTCTGAATGTTACCAGCTCTTGGGCCTTTCGTTTCCTCCCAGCACGAGATGTTGCTAAAGTTTTAATTCCTTGTGGCCCATTGTTTCAATGGTCAGATGAAGGGAAGGGCACAATGTTTTTTAGGATATCTCTTTTGCCATAGCTGTTAATTATATAACAACAACAACAACAAAACATAGCCAAAATTTCAAGATCTGGAGGCTATAGATCAGTGGCAGGCACCTTCATGGACAAATTTTAAGATGTACTTCCTGTTTCAGGATTGCAGAGATAGGGGAAGGGTGTGGACATGGAGACCACTGGTCCAGCTGGTCTTCAGCCTCCCTGCAATTACAGATCCCACACCAGCACTATACTGACATGCGTGGAAGACCAGAGATGTGATCAGGTTATAGTATTCCTCTATGTCCCAGCATCTTCTCCCAAGCATCCCAAAGAAGTAAAAGACAGCTCAAGTGACACCAGTGGGGCCCTGGAAGGTGACAAAGTCAGAAGAAAATCCACTTCCTGCTTTGGGATTTCCAAGTCCTGCCTTTGGGAAAGTATCTTTTCCTAAGGTTTCTGATCTCCCAATGTCATACTGACATGAAAATGACCCAGAAATTTGGAGTGCCTTTGAGAGCAAAAAGAGACTTTTTTTGGCTCTAAGTTGGGCTATAACCCACGAGTTAGTGGGTCAGACATCATGGTCACAGACTTCCCCTGAGTCAGAGGGTCAGACATCATGGCCACAGACTTCCCTCAAGTCAGAGTCAGGGGATCAGACATCATGGTCTCACATTTCCCCTGAGTCAGTGGGTCAAACACATTGGTCACACTCTTCCCATGAGTCAATAGCCTCCAGGTCCTGGTCTTGTGAATTTGGTGAATAAAGCCCACAGATCATAGAGGGTGAAGTTTAGAAAGATTTTATTATAGAGTTTATGAGAAGGTAAGAGTCAGAGCTCCTGTAAGGTAAGCTAGAAGGGGATCTTCTGAAATGGGAAAGTCCACCTGGTGACTCTGAGTGGAGTCCATTGTGGGAATTTTCTAGATCAGGGCTGAGCTTACATCTTCCTGTCAGATTTCTAGGAAAGGAGAACTCCTTTAGGGAAAAACAGGTACGAGAATAAACAGATTCCATGCTGTATGGTCAGTTCTTATTCAGGTCCTCCTGTCAGGTTTTAGGGGACAAGAAATAAGGGAAAACCCTTACAGGCTCATGGACATTTTTTTTTGCTTCTAGCTGTGAAAAGACTGTTGACTTTTGGGGGGCTATGTTACCCTTAGATGCCTAGCCAATTTTCCTTTGTATTAGGTCACCTGAACTGCCTGGAAATGGTGAGGGTAACACAGCAAATGCTTGGTGAATTCTGCAGCGCACTGTGAAAGCAAAGGGTTACCTGAATCTGCAGCTGTTTATATTGCATTGTTTCAGTTGACCTGGGATGACTGCAGAGAAGAAAAACAAGACTTCCACATTCATAAGGTAAAATGCCTCACTGAAATCTGGAAGAATTTCTCGTTTAGACAAAACTGAATAATCATCTCTCACTAACGCAGTCAAGGAGCCTGGTGAGGTCTTTTATTTGGACACTTCAGGATGTGTTTTACGTGCTGTTAAGAAACTCAGTCAATTATATTTTCTGATTGTATTCTTGTGGGTCTTGGAAGAAAGACTCCTGTTTATCAGGGTGCAGCTGTTCTTGACACCTAGTGAAGCCCATTCCTGCTGAGACCATATTCGATTCCTGCAAAGCTCCTTGGGATTTTCCACTAACAAATGGTCGGCAAAGGGGCAAAGTTCCTGGGTGAGGAGCAGATAAACCTTGCTGCAGGAAGCTCCCAGCTTGGGCTGTAACACTGTGACTCACTCCAAGCAAGCCAATCACGGGCTCACATACACTGAGGTGCTGACTAGTGATGATGGGAATTACATCTTAAGAGTTTCCTTCAAATAGCTTCCCACAATTATTCACTGATGAGGACAAAATGAGCCTGGCACCTGTCAGGTGGGGAAGCAGAGGAGATTGACTGGCAGCCTTATCCTGGTATCACTCTCTTGGGATCAAAACCAAGATGCTTAGTTCTTAGCTTTCTAAGTTTGCAATGGAAAAAGAACACATGACAGAGCCCAGTTGGTTGACTAGGCCTCTAGGTGTTTTTCTATCTGTTGATACACGTTCTTGGGAATGCTGGGTTTTGTTCATTGGACTTTGTTGGGTTTTGGTAATTGGTATCATAATCAACTCACCATTTCCCACTAGGTCTACTTTTTATTTTTAATCTTGGAGATGTTGTCCACAGCAGGAAATCTTAAATGTCCCCATAAAATTCATATGCTTAAGATTTGGTCACCGATGTCTGTTCAGAGACAGGGCCTGAACTATTCAGAGACAGGGACTGAGTCATGAGAGTTCTGACTTTATGAATTGATTAGTCCATTGATGGATTCATTCCTCAGAGTGCTATTGGAAGGTGATGGAAACTCTATTAAGTTATGCTTATTACTGTTGCCATGGCTACCAGCCCAAGGTAATCTCTACTCCAAGATGGCAATGGGAATATCATTAAGCCTGGAGGAAATAAATAGCCAGTGTGCTTAAGGCTTCAGTGTGGCCTCTCTCCTTTCCCAGCTGCTATCTGCGAATTCCTTTCCTTTGCTTCCCTTCCCCCACTCCTTCCTTCCTTCTTTCTTTGTGAATATATAAACATGTGTGTATTCATATGTATGTGTGAACACCTACATGGTGCAGTGAATTTACAGAGCTCAGAGGGTCACCTTGGGGTGTCATTCCTTTACTTCTACTTTGTTAGAAGAAGGGTCTCTCTTGTTCACTACTGTGAATTCCAGAAAGCTTGGAGTGTCTATGGACCCTGCCTCCTGTCACATTCCATTGGAATTACAGACGTGTGCCACTGTATACAGCTTTACATGGGTTCTGGGGATCTTAACTCTGGTCATCAGGCTTGTATAGTAAGTGCTTTTAATCACGTGCCATTTTCCATTCCCAAACTGCAACTTTGTAGGAATTTTACCAGAAGGACTAAACTCCATTTATGGTAAAGAATGGGTCTTAACCCCTTGTTCAAATCTTGTTTCCCATGCTTTTGCATTATCAGATTGAAACCCTACCCAAAGCACTCAGGAACAGATCTGTACTTGGTTTGCACTATCCTGTCTCTTTCTATTGTCCTCTGTACTTAAATGTATGTTAAACCTCTTCTTAATGAACTTCACTTCTGCTTCACATGTACTTGTCCTGAAATTCTTTTTTGTGGCTTTGTCGAGCATCCCAACTTCACCTGAGTGGAGGTCTCTGTAAAGAACTCCTCAGACTGCTGGAGGTGACAGTGTGGAGCTGTGTCTCCAGCCCATGAACTATTGTCATTAACGAGGCCCAGAAGAAGTAAGTCACTAGAAGATGCTCTTGAAAAGAATAATTTTTCTCCATCCAATCTCTCTCTCCCTCTCCCTCTCCTTCTCTTTCTCTCTCTCTTCCCTCAGCTGAGTGACTTTGTTCTCCATGCATTCTTTAGCATCATGAATTACCAAAGGCCTGAGAACTATGGAGCTAGCTGACCATGGACTGAGCCCACTGAAATTATAAGACAAAAATAAACCTTGTTTCCTATAAATTGATATTCTCAGATATTTGGTCACCTGACAGCATGGAAAGTGTTGGAAAGGTAACAGTGTGGCAATATTTCTGCATCCCTCTCCCCGGCCACCTCAGTTTCCCGAGGGCAAGCATGCAGGGCTTAATGTGGACAGCCTTCTCCGTGGCCCATTTTCTCTACCGACTTGTGTTCGAATCTTTTTTAAGTGAAGGCTTCTCTTAGATCACTTTTGAAAGGATTCATGAGCCTGAAACTACTGACCTTGGAATGAACAGGCCTTGCCCTATAACAGAGAGAATTCTCGTCATCAGTCTGGTAAGTGACTTTCACCTGACTTCATCACTTGGCCCACAGGACTGTTTTACCATTCTCCGCCCTGTTTGATTCTTATCCCCTTCCCGCTTTAGTCCCTTTGAAAGGTCCACCTCAGCCTTGTCTAGTGGAAGTATTTTCCCTCCTGAGTGAAATTGTTGTCCTTGACAACTGAGGTAAAGAGGCATCTGTGTCTGTGGAAGGTCCAGTTTCCATTTCCCTTCATTTTCACATGGCCCCAAGCTGGTCCAGTCCCAATTCTGTTTTCATCAAAGGAATTTATAGAATTCTTTTCTGGACATTAATATTTTGAGATGTATGTCTCTTCTTTTAGGGTTTTTTTTGTCAATTTTAATTATAGAGAAGACTAAATTTTGATACATTCACATTCATTAATTCGCCTTTCATAGAAATGTGTCAAACATAATTATTTAAATGCTTACCCTTACTCCAAATTGTATAAATCTCTTACTTTGTATTTTCTGATATTTTTGTTGTTGTTTATAGGTGAGGCTGGGTTCTGGATTAGCTGTATTTGTTTTTACTTTAATATACCTGGAATTGTGTTATTTTTTTTTTAATAAGAGTTGCTAAGTAGGACAGCAGTAAAATGGGGAAATTATCCCAATGCTATTGTTTGGAAGTTAGGAGTTCAGTTCCACATTCATTGTGTATAATTTGAAAAGTATTATGAACATTGTGATGGCTGGGTTTTGTTGTCAACTTGATCTTTTTAATTATTTTGGGTGGGTCTCTGAGGATTTTCATAAGAAGGCAGCGTCTCAGTAGGGGGCAGGATGTAAGGAAGCTACTAAGGGAAACTAGAAATGAACATCCCTTCCTGGGAGGGCAGTGCAGGAAGGAAATTCCAAAGACTCAGGAAGCCAACAAGTCTGGGATAGGGTTTCAAGACTCTGCTCTAAGACTACCTAAAGGGGAAAGAAATTTCTTTCCCTTCCCCTCTGCATGTTTGCTGTTCTATTTGTGCGGTGTTGTTAATGGCTTCTCCCTCTCTCTGGTTGAACCTGTTAAAACAGACCAGCCCCTTTTGCCATTATGGAACTTCCCCTGGATCTGTAGCTTCAAATAAATCCTTTCTTTCCATAACTGTGCCTTGCTTGGAGATCATCCCAGCAATCTGTGGTTGACTACAACAAACATTTTGTGGGTTTTTTGTCCCTTATGAATTCTTGAATTAGTTTGTCAAGTTCACGACAATTACTGTGGTGTTTTGGTTGAGATTGCAATTATTTTATAAAGTATTTTTTCTGAGAAATTACCTCATGAAAATATTAAGTGCTTTTTTTAACCCAAAGTACACAATAACTTTATTTTTTCAGGTTTTATTGAACATTGTCTAGCAACATTCAGTAATTTTGCAATATAAGGTTTGTGCGCCATTGAGAGCCTTAGTATTAACATTTTATAATTTTGTTACTTATGAATACAATCTCTTTGTTATACACTTTTTAACTTTTTCTATTAGGTTATTTTCAACAATAAATAATTCACAGCTATAGAAAGGAATATGTGTCCTATAATGAGTAGGGCAATACAAAGACAGCCAACACCTCTGCGTTAGGAATCCAGAGGGAGCCTGAGTGGGCACAGTGCCTCTTGCATGAATGGTCTGTTCCTCTTACACAGGGTGAGTTTTCAAAAGGGGGAATTCAGTAAGCCAATTTGTATTCTATCTATTTACCTCCACTCCTCTCTGTCAACTCTGGAAGAAAAGAGATTCCTGCTTAACATCTGAAATGGAAGTGTGAACACAATTGTGCCCAGAATCCCCATCCTTGGGCTCTGGCCCTTCCTTATGACACAAGATCCGAGTCATGGAAGGCAGCATCTGACCTCCATTGCAACTCCAAAATGGAGAAGGGACACCCCAGAACAGCTAGCAGTCTGCTGATGTCCGCTGCCCTCCTGGCTTAGTCCATTTTGTATGGTGCTAACAAGATACCTGGGGCTGTGTGCTTTACTGAGAAAAGAAGTTTGCTTGGTTCACAATTCTCATAGCTAGAAAGTCTAAACATCCTGGTGATGGCCTTGGGGCTCCTTGCTGTGTCAGAATCCCTAACAATAGCAATTTAAGAGTAGAAGAACTTAGTTCAGTTTACAGTTCAAGAGGATCTAGTCCATCATGGTGGTGCGATAGCAGAAGCGTGAAATATCTGGTCACAATCAGCCCACAGTCACGAAGCAGCTAACCATCTATTTCTGCAGCAGAGGACCCCATGGAATACCAGCATCACATTTTGGGTGACTCTTCCCACCTCAATTAATCCAGTCTATCTCCTTTCTTCAGGTGCAGTTGGGGGTATCAATGGCATAGAATGTATTGGTCAATGGGATAAGATTTTCCACCTTAACAATATAGAGTCATCCCATCTTCGAACATGGAAGGTATCCCCACCTATTTAGAACATCAAAGGTTTTTTTTCCTTAGCAGTATTTTAATTTCCAGTACACCAATCCTACAATTTTGTTGCTCATTTCCTATATATTTTGTCCTTTCTGTTGCTATTGTGAGTGGAGCTGTTTGCATAATTTCATTGTGGATGACCAGAACTCTTGTTTTCTATGTTGATCTTGTATCCTGCAAGCTTTCTAAACTTACACATCACTTCTAAGACCTTTTTGCCTTTGTGTGGAATCTGTGGGATTTTCTGTGATCATAGCATAATCCTATGAATTACTTCATCTTTAAATTGAGAACTTTAATCTATGAACATATTGCAATTTGATCATGTTCCCACAGGCTATACTCTTGTGACCCCTTTCCCCACTCCCATTCTTCTGAGTGCCTTCTTCATTGGGGTTATTGGTAATCACTAAGGGATTTTGAATGCAGTCTCTGGCAGGCACAATGCCTCCTAGTATACTATCCCACCCATGGCTCTGCTTGTAAATAAATAACTAAGAATAAAAACAAATTATTTGTTTAACTATTCCATTTGGAAAATATATTTTATTTGGCTATAGAATTTTGAGTTCATAGTCCTTCTTTTTTCCATATTGGATATTGTTTTTCTCCATTTTTTTTTCTGATGAGACGTATCGTTATGGCAACTAAATCTTCATTCATCTGTCCCTTTCTCAACTCCAGCCCTGTCTGGGATCTCTTAGAGCGCTGCTCTGGTCTTAGTTTCTAAAGTTCTGGACACTGAATGTCATGGTATGTCCCTCTGAACTCAGGTAGTCACACTTTGCTCACTGCCAAAGAAGATTTAAGCTTTGAGCACCCCCTTTCTCTAGGTCTCCTCTTCTTGGAGGGTTTCTTTCCTGATAGTTCAATCACTTTGTCTCAGAATAGCGAACATTTAAAAACCTGTGTAAGCACAGCCTGGAGGGCTCTGAGTTCCCAGAAGCTCAATTTAGTAAGCATAGACTAAAAGTTCACTGAAGAAAGATGAGTTTCCCATTGTAAATTGTCTTGTGGAAGATTCGATTGTGAAGGCTAACACATGATTAATAAGCCATGGCTCATAAGATACACCATCATATTTATCACCCCCATTAAAACTTTTTATTTATTTACTTATTTATTTATATATAGAAAACAAGGCAGACAGAGAGATACAGAGAGAGAGGGAAAGAGAGTGAGTGAGTGAGAATGGGTATGCCAGGGCTTCCTGCCACTGTAAACAAAATTCAGACACATTTGCCATTTTGTGCATCTGAATTTACAGGGGTACTGGAGAATCAAACCTGGACCACCAGGGTTTGCAAACAAGTGCCTTTAACCAGTGAGCAATCTCTCCATCCCTACTTAAATTTTTATCAAACAAACTTCTCTTTACCAGGACTGACTGGCAGACACCTGGGCCAGCAACAGGACATGCCTGAGACATCCCATGTTTTCCTAAGGGTCTTTGAGAGTGTTTTTTCCTAAGTTCATGTATCTCTTCTTGCCTGTGCTGTTTACTTTTGTTTCCTTTGTAAGATATGCTCACTGGCATGTGGAAACATTATGAATATAATTCAATAATCAAGCTTCAGTGGTAAAAACCACTCATTCATTTTATGGGGTGTTTGAAGTTTCACACCAGAGGCTGCTGGAAGTTTATTAGGTGCATCAATTATTAATGCATTTTGTTTACAAGCCCAATTTGCTTATTTTCCATAGTATCTCTGCCTTGTAGTTGATCTGAGTTTCATTTTACTGCGCTGTTTTACACTGTGATAATAGAATGTAATAACAGTGACTTTCTCCTTCCCCCTCATCCTTTCTTCCATCCCATCAACTGAGGATATGATTGGGTGGGGGAAAGGAGACAATCAGAGAGAAAACAGAGTAATGAAAAGAGACAGAATCAGAGGAATAAGGGAGAGAAAAAGAGAGGGGGAGGGGAGAGAGAGAAGGGCAAAGGAGAGGAAGGAAGGAAGAGAGCAGGAAAAAGACAGAGACCCTTACAGCCCTGGAAATTGAAAAAGAATGGCACACATCTGTAATTCCAGTTCTTAAGAGGTGGAGGTAGGAGGATCATAAGTTCAATGTCATCTTCAGCTACATAGCCAGTTTGATGACAGCTTGGAATATGTCAGTTCTTGTCTCAACAAAAAAAGAAAGAAAAAGAATGAAAAGAAAAGAAAGGAAAGGAAAAGAAGAGAAAGAAAAAGAAGGGCAAAAGAAATCTCAAAATATATGAACATGCTACAGTGTATCCATCCTCTCAGAGAACCACATCCCTGCCACCCACCAGGGCTGAGGCCCCTCCCTCATGTGCCCAGGTCCGCTGAACACCTTTCAAAGCTCCTCCAGTGTCTTTCCTGTGGCCAGATTTGGCTTCTCCTGACGGCACACTTCAAGCTCAAGGCGGTGTTCTCTAAAGTTTGCTTTTCTGACCTTTCTGTCTTCTGATCTTGAATTCAGAAAGGCTGTAAAGTTTTGTCATTGTTATTGTTTTAAGATTTTACAATCGAGGGGATCCTTCCTTTTCACACATCTATCTTGAGAGCCTTGTAATTAGATCTGCAATCCACCCAGTGCTCCCCACAAGGAGCCTTTTGGACAGCTTCCCAGATGTTCTCAAAGATTTCATTTTATCAATAAATGACTTACTTGTTTTTACCTGGAAGAACACCTGAACTTGTACTTGAAAAGTATGAATGAGTTCCAACCCCACCTGCACTCCTTATTAGCTAGGATTTATTTGAAGTGTCTGTTTTCACTTCTGTCTGGTGAGAAAATAACAACTTCATAGTACTTTATTGCCAGAGCAAGGAATACAAGCCCTGTAAAAGAGCTTTATGGGCTACAACGTATGATGTAGACAGGGTGGCGTAATTCTTCTGAGTCTGCTATAGAGTAAGATCTGGCAATCCAAGGGCTGATTGGGTGAACCCAAAGGCTACAACATGTTCTAATCTTCTTTGTCGCCAGTCAGCTGTCAACCTAGCAGCAAGGAAACAGCAAGAGACAAGGCTGGAAAGAGGGCATGCACTGTAATGTGATGAAGGGCTCCAGTTGGAAGTCATGTGGCACATGGAGCCAGGCTTTAGTCCATGACCTCATGTTTGAGGTTCACATAGTGTTTCATCTGTACTCAATTCATGATTCTTTATTTCGATAATTTATGGTTATTATTACTATGAAAGAGTTATGAGGGTTGCAGACTCCCATTGAGGAGGCTCAACAGTTTAAGGTGCTTGCTTGCTTGTCAAGCCTGAAAGCCAATGACCTGGGTTCAATGCCCCATTACCCATGTAAAGCCAGATGCACAAAGTGGCCCATGTGTCTCGAATTCCTTTGCTGTGGCAGGAGGCCTGGCATGTCCATACTCACTCTTTCTGTCTGTCTCTTTTCTCTTTCTCTCTCTCTCTCCTTCTCTCTAATAAATAAAATAAAATATTTAAAAAATAGTTATGAGGGCTGGAGAGATGGCTAAGCAGTAAGGCACTTGCCTCCAGTGCCCAAGGCCCGGAATCAATTCTCCAGTACCAACATAAACCAGACCCACAAGGTGGTGGCCCTAATGTTCTCTCTCTCTCCTCTTGAAAATGAATAAACAAAATATTTTAAAAATAGTTATGAGAAGTAGGCCTCTAAGTGCTCTCCACAAGGGTGTTGATGATCACATGGTCATGGGCCTGACACCCAGCAGAAATTAGAATCAGTATTTGATAATTGGTCACTGGAGTATCAAATAGGCAGGATGCAGAGAAGTCTATTCTCTGCTTTGGGGCAGAGAAGGCCAAGCTTCACTCACTCAGAAGTGGCCCCAGGCTTGCCTTTCTTTTCCCTTCTGGTTCAGAGGTGTGGAAGGGAGAGTGTAGCCAACACTTGTTGGTAATTATTAGTAGGCTCTGGGGATGGTAAACACATTTTTCTGAACAATAAAATTAAGTGTTGAGGAAAAGAAGTTAAATAAAAATGAGCATATATAAGATTGCAGGGTAGTTGCCAAATAATTCCATTTCTATAAAAACTAATTTGTGTTGCCAAAATCAGGATGCTGGCCCACTTTCCAGAAGCAAGAGGGATTGTGGGAAGGACATAAATCTGTCATATTTAGTCCCTTGTGTGTAACCACAAAATTAATCCATGGCAGCCAGGGCAGGGCATCATGCTGACATTCTGAGCTTTGTAAACTATGTTGATTTTTGTTGTTGTTGTTGTTGTTTTGAACCCAGGGCTTTGTGCATGCTGGGCAAGTGCTCTCCAATCAAGGAACATCTTTAAACTAAACAATGGTGTGTTTTGAAGATTATAGATTGTCCAAAATCCTAGCTTCTGCTCTGGCCCTTTGCCTGAATTTGACTGACTTTTGCTGTTTTGTGATGATCTACAGTGAGTGTCATCCTTTCTTGACAGTCTTGATGTGGGAAAGTCATCAGTAAGTTGTACTAGAGTGAATTATTGGGCTGTCAACAAGGTCAGAAGCAACAACCTGCAGGCTCCATACAGAGTGACAATGTGGGAAGATTAGGCAAATTTCCAGGAGGAAGTTCTTGAAGACTTCAAGACACTTGATGGGTTCAATCCAGAGCCAGACGAAACATCCACAGCCATTCCAAAACAGTGACAGGTTTTGGAATATGTCACCATAAGTGGTATGATCATCTTATGTCTTTGAGTACTTTCTAGGAAGACATGAGAATCTTCCAGCTCAGCTCCTGATATACCATGTGGGACAATCAATGTGTTAGAGAAAGATATTGTCATTCTGGCTCTCTCTAGAAATGCCTACAGAATTTCTTGCCTTTTGCCCAGCTTGACTGAGACCTTCGTGAAAATGGCCATATTTGTCCTTTCACCCTAGGGACAGTGCACTCTTCTTTCTTCCTTTAGAATCTCTGTTCGACATAAATGTCATGTGACCAGCTTTGCCCTTCTTCAACCATAAAACAAATTATGGAATCTGCTCTGGACTTGTGTCTTGAAAGAATGGGCTTTCTGAGTGTCTTAATGGCACAGGAAGTGAGCCTTCTCCAGCTTCCTCTTGGTTCCCATAGAATTTTTACAATGTTTTGCATGTGTACATGCATGTATGATGTGTATGCCTATGTATATACACATGTTCATATGCGTGTGTGGCACACATGCGTGCATGTGTGGAGGCCAGAGGCCCACATCGGTGCTCTCCTCGATGGTGCTCCGCCTTATTTTTTGAGACAAAGTCTCTTGTAAACATACAGCTCACCAATTTGACTAGACTAGCTAGCCAGAAAGCCTAGGGAATCCTTCTGTGCCCCTCTCTCCAGTGCTAAGATTACAGGCACACTCCACCAGGACCACTTTTACATGAATTCTGGAGACCCAAACTCAGGTCCTCACAAGTTCATGGCAAGCACTAAATCCTTCTCTCAGTATGTTTTCAAAGGACACTTAGAATAAGATAAACTGGTGAGATTTCAGGAAGTCAGGTAAAGAAGAAAACCAAGTAAGGGAGAAAGGAAGCCTGAGAGCTAAGGAAAGTAGAGGAAGGCAGCTGAGGCTCCGACTCACTGACAGATTTTCTTTCTGACGGACACATTCTGCATCGCTTGATGTTTATCATGAGGTACTAAATCATTAGCATTCCCAGAATGCCCTGCAGGTGGCTGAGCAGGTTGTTACGATGCTGCAGAGTTCTCGAGGCAGGGATCACCGTGGTGCAGGTGCATGAGGGAGGGAGGCACAGTCAGTCCACCCAGAGACCATCTCAGCCATTACTGGTGAGCTTAGAGATCAGATAAAGGTATGGAATTGACTATTAGCACTCCAACTCCAGTGTCCACTCTGAACACTCACACCCAACCGTGCACAGTCTGGAGTAGAAAACACCCATTGAAGCTGCCGGGCCATATGGGGAAGTAAATGCCTCACACTCACACATCCCACTGATTGAACCAAATTACTCTGGACCAAATAAAGAAAGCTGGCATACTGCACCCCAAGCCTGTGCTTGTCACATATATATTTGTTCAGGAAGCATCTGCGCCCCAGACAGCACCCACGTCTACTCCTCATCCCAGTTACCAACATTAAACACCACACCCAGGGAAACATCGGAGCTTGTAATGGAGCCAGAGAGTGACAGTCTTCCTCACACCTCCATGTCACAGACAGCAGAACAGAATTCTGCCCTATACTGCACTAGCCAGGGCTGAAAATAATTTTTAATGCCAAAAAATAATTTGAACACTTTTTCAGTGTGTGCCATATGGGATTTTCCTACTAGTCTTTAAACCAGAATATTCATAGCTGTTGGCAGCTCTAGTTGGCTGTTTTGCTAATTCTTTGAAATGGTAACTATCTATTTTAGAGAATAAACTCATGTCCAAGAAAGCCAAGTTTCTTCCGTTGAAATTGATCTCTTCAGACATAATTGAGAAGAAGTAGAAGCGATGGGCAGTGATGACTCTGTCTCAGGTGACAGGACAGACTGCATCCACAGCAGATGCAAGTACCCCTGGCCAGGTTACCCACTACCAACACAGCCCAGGAGGGTAGAACTTGGGGTGAAAGAACTCAATGTGAGGACTGGCTTCAACTTCAAAGCTGCTGGGAGCATGTATGACCCTACCAGATGGGAGGGAGCTGGGGAGGCAGGCCTGACTCAAACCACACACATACACACACATACACACACACACACACACACACACACACACACACACACACACACACACACACACATTTCAGCCCAGTTTCTGCTGCATGCATCAAGGAATTGCTCTGGTATATACAGAACCCAGGTTCTGACCCTAAGCCACCACTCATGATGGGCAGGTCAAGTCTGCGGCCACCAACCTAACACCGAATCTACTGTGGCCCATGTACCATGTGTTTCTTTTGCTTGGTAGCCTTCAGCGTCACTCCTGCCAGAGGGGCACCCTGACCAGCTTCCTATCTTCCTGTGTGAATGCTACCTGCCAGTCTAGGTTGGATGACTGCCTCATGCTCTGTCACTTATTGGCCAAGAACAAGATAAAAGTCCACCAAGAGTTCACAGGGCAATATCAAGGTAGATGTCCAGATAGTACCATGTGGAACTCTCTTCTTCATGATGAAATGGAAGGCAAGTCCTATATACATTGAAGATTTGAACCAGGGTGGCCCTTTGGAATTACCAGTGGGCTAGAAGCTTGGGTATCACTTGCACACTTCTGCTTTCATGGGTGTGCAGAGTGGTCAGGCTTTCCAAACCTACCCAGATATGGAGTTGTTGAGAACCACTGCCCAAGAATGTGGGGGCTTCTACCCTCTGTCTTTGGTGTCCCTAGGGGAAGTACGATTGACTTATGTATACCCGGGACCAATTCTCACCAACACCAAGGAAGCCACAGGACAAGGGCTTAGTTCAGTTGTCATATCTCTTCCTTCTCTGAAGGACACATGCTTCTAGGAGTCAGGAAGCCTGAGCTGAAGTCCAGCTCTGCCTCTGGTAACTCCTGTACCCACTCTCAGTGTACAGTCAAAGCCTGAGGATTGTACATGGTGTTCATAGAAGTCTTCACAAGTCTGTGCAGTAATGGGGAGAGAAAACATGGATCTGTGCAAAGCTAGAATGAGGAATCCTGAGTGACCCCAGAGCCTGAAAATGACCATTGTTGTTGCTTGTGGTGATCAATTTTCAAATAGCTAGTCCAGGAGTCCCTTGGAAGGAGTCCCCACAGCCTGGCTTCAGCTGATTGCCAGCCTTCAACCCATATGGGAGCTCAAAGGACATCTCTTTCTTTTGACTCTTGAGTTCCCCGGTGGCCATCATGATGAAGGCCTCATTTTGAGCCCCTTTCACTGTCTCTTTTAGCCAGTGAAAGACTTTGGAAGTTCCCCAATTGACTATGTACTCATAGCAGAGAGATGGGGCACTCCCACTGTTGCAGTCAGCTTTCCAGTTGCTGCGCAGAAAGAACCCAAACAAAAGTGGCCTGTAGAGGAATGGGTCCATCTGGTTCACGGACTTGAGGGGAGACTCCATTCTGGCAGGGAAAACGATGGCATGAGCAGAGGGCTGGACATCACCTCTGCCACAGCACTGCAAACAGCTGCAGGAAGGTGTGCCAAACACTGGCAAGGGGAAGCTGGCTTATAACCCCCACAAGCCCACCCCCAACAACACAGCTTCATCGAGGTTGTAAAACCCAAACTGCCATCAGCTGAGGATCGATCTATCAGAACACATTCAATTGTTTGTGGGGGACACCTGTATCAATCCATGACAGTCCGCCCCTGGCCCCCACAAACTAATAATCATATAAGATATAAACACAATATGTTCAGCTCAACTCTTAAGTCCCCGCAGCTTTCAACTGAGCCATAATACCAAAAATAAACCCATAATGGCACAGAACATTCACAATGCAAAACATGAGGCACAGTAAAAACAGATTGACCAATACAAGATTTAAAACAAACAGGGCACCATCAATCTCTAACTCCAAGCTCAATGATTCTTAACCAATAACACAAGTCTCTTGGAGATTCAATTCTGCCCCTCCAGCTCGGCTACTCACAGTCCGGGAAAACGTCATCCGGTGCTGGCAGCTCGCCTTGGCACCCATCCATGGTCCTGGAATTCACTGGGTCTCCATTGCAACCCACAGTTCATCCTCATGGCCCCATCGGGCTCCATGCAGGCAACCTTGCACACCTGCTTCACACGCCGATGGCCATTTTTCAAAAACAAAACTGTGTTGCAAATCCAATGACCCTCTCTTCTTCCATTTGCCATACTCCACAGAACCAGGTGGGCTACCAACTTGTTA
>PVHP010035981.1:0-18159 GCA_004024765.1 Zapus hudsonius
CACCGAAGACACAGGCTCAACCAATGTCGTGGGGAAGAAGAGGTTGTAGTGGCCCGTGGCTGCCAAGTATAGAGTCAAGGCGATATTGAAGGGCAGTGTGAAGACTGGCAGGTCCCACTTGCAGAAGAGAGAACTCAAGGCACTGGAAATAACTGGGCTGAAGGTGGGAGAAGCCAAGGGTTAATTACTACGAGTCTCCTCAGGCAGCTCTGTCTTATCATCCCTGACCACGATGCTATCCACATCCTCTCTCCTCTTTTTTTAATTTTAATTTTATTTTTTAAATTTTAAAAATTTTTTATTGTCCATAATGAGTTACATTGTTTAGTGGGCCAACAATGAGTTGTTATCCCCAATTCCCCAATGCCCCCCCTCCCCATCCCCAGTCAGCTGGATATCCTCCTCCGTGTACCGTCTGGATCAGTCCTTGTGACAGGGGACCATGGATAGCCTAGTACTTAGCCTGATTCTCCTGGCCCAAGTGTGTTGTTCCTGAGGGGTGCCATGCCTCTGGATAGTCTCCCCCACCACAGCTCTTACAATGTTTCTGCCCCCTCTTCCACTCAGTTCCCTGAGTCATGGTGGGTATTAAGGCTGCTTTAATGTTGTGAGCTTAAGGGTTTTTGTGTCCTCTCTCCTCTTCATAGCTTTCTGGGCTCCCTTAGGAGTCTGGTGGATCTAGGATTAGAGATAATGTGCTTAGCTTCATAAAAAATTAAAAATGTAACATTTTGAATAAGATACAAAATAATTTAAATATTTCCTTATTTCTTCAGCCAAGAAATCTAAACAAAATGTAATCTTTATAAAATGTCATCATGGGGCTCAGCAGTTAAAGGTTCTTGCTAACATAGTCTGCTAGCCTGGGTTTGATTCTATAATAACAACATAAAGCCAGATGCACAAAGTGGCACAGGCATTTGGAGTTCATTTGCAATGGCAAGAGGCCCTGACATACTCACTCTCTCTCTCAAATAAAAAATAAAATATTAAAAAATATACCATTATGGCCTTTGTGTCATCAAGACGTGTGCCAGCTGTCTCCTGGTGTGAGAACATTTTCAGTCTGATCTTCTAAGAGGAGGCTACTGTGGGTGATATGCAGCTTTGGACTCAGTCAAGCACTGAGAGCTACTAGGGGAATGTCCAGATAAAATGAAACCATCAGTATTTACAGCCTCTGTGGTCATGGCCCCTTCCTTTGGGAGGGCATAAATTTTGGAGATGGAGGGAGCTTGTTTCCTTCAGGAGGGACTAGCCACCTCCTCTAGCTACCTGACATGCCACACCTGTCACACTGCAGCAAGGCTGCTGGACAAAAACAGAAACTCTGTGGTCTGGTTGGATGGTGTGTCTTTACTTACTGATCATGGCTCTCTCTCATGGACATGCAGGCCTGCCCGAAACCCTTGTTACATCACCCTGGCCAATCAACTCTTCACCATGCTGACAACTAGCTCATGTCTGCCTTTCTCTTCAGATCCTCATGGCTCATCCCTCTTTGTTTCAGCCAAGCACAAGGCTTTACTTCAATTGACAAAATAAGAAATGAGGTGACAAAGATTTCCTTTTCTAGACCATAAAAATCCATACCCTGTGGGGCTGGGAGGTATCTCAGTTGCAATTACAAGGACCTGAGTTAGACCCCCAGTGGCCACGTGAAGGCTGGGTGTGGTGGCGTGGCCTGTCATCTCAGTGCTGGAGAGGTGGAGAGAGACGGGGATCCCTGGAGTTCACTGGTTGGCCACTCTAGCTGAATCATCGGTGAGCTCCAGGCCCATGAGGAACCGCTTCCAAAAAGTCGAGGAAGTTGACCTATGGCCTCTATGTGCTTGCACGCCCACACACATATACCTGCTCACACACATATGAACATTCATCCAAATGAAACCTACCCTCCCAGCGCCTTCCCACATACTCGGCCTTACATTTGATGGAGGAGGTGTTCTCACTCCATCAGACCAATTCTTTTCCATGCTCTTCAGATTTAATTCTTCTCAGTGACTCACTTCCGTGATATTTTCCTCTTTTTTTCCAAAACTTTGATCTCTTTTGTTCCGTATCATTCTCATCAGTCCATTATACAATCTAGAACATTCTACCTGTAGCCCTCTCCCCTTTAATTTAGTGCCTGCTCCTGCCCCTTCCCCATTCTTGCTCCCTTTCACAGCAGTACTCCTCAGAAAGGTTGACAATCTTGGCTCTTCCAGTCATTTCTCTCCTATTCTGAACTGTTTTCCATTCTCACGACAGGAAAGCTCATCAACACCATAAAAGCACAGTCATAAAACCCAGAAGGTTTCTAAGATGTACAGGGTGTTTGGATTGGAGCCCACCTCTTCCAGGGTGCGCCCCCTCCCGCCACCTCCTTTTGGGGCCTCTGTCTCATTTCTTAAGGACATTCCCACTTCCTCAGTTGGGATCTTCCTGAGACACCCTTCACTCAGACCTTTAGAGGGCACATGTCTTTCTGTCATTTAGGTGATAGCTCAGAAGCATCAGCTACACCTTGAAAGGACCGTTTTATTAACTAATTTATACGTTTATCTCGCTTTGCCAGGAAGAATGTAAACTCCAGAGAGTGGCGATCCTTCCCTGTTCCCAGCTATCCTGAGCACCAGGGAGCGCCAGGGTTTGCGCATTGGGAAATGGCACTACTCACACCGCCCTCCATGGGCTGCACGAGTGTATTCGTGGATGAGCTGGCGTGCAGGATAGAGCAAGAGCTCCACGCAGGACAGGGTGTCAATGCTTTCTGAATTTTTCAATCACAAAGTTGGAGTGGAGGGCGCTGACGTCTCACTGCCACCAAGTGCCATCTGGTTGAGGGGCTAAGCTGAAGGGTTGAATCTTATGGGGTTACAAACCAAATGTATGCAAATGAGGACGACTTTGGCTCCCCACCAGGGGCCGAGGAGGAAGCATTAAGAAAGCCCTCACGGAAATGTCTGCCTTATCTTCTGTCCCAATGGATCAAAGAGGAAACCCGAAGAAGGAAACATAAATTGCCTAGAATGCCTGATGTAGTAATTTATTTGCAAGCACTACTAAAAAGTAATGAAAAAGTACTTAAGCTAAATTAAACAAACTGGTTTTAGTAACTCCAGACTTTGAAACCAAAGAAAGACATTCACTTCTTGGAGATGCTAAAAATAAATCACCATGTCTGATTTATTGCTGAGAAAGAACAGGAATAAATCACCATGTCTGAGAGGGGCTGGAAGCAGGGTGGTATACGGGTATCAACTCGGGGGCTGGAGACAAGGGTTCACATAGAAGCAGGCACACTACTGAGACATCCAGACTCTACCGACCCACTTATAATCAGATGATGCAAGGGTTATATGTGCGGATGGCCAAGTCCACCCTATGAATATTTGTTTATAGCTCTGTTTCCTCTTGAGAAGGATCTCAACGGATAGTTCTTTCTACTTTAAAGATCCTACGCTTTGCATACAGAACTTCTGTTCAAGAAAACCTTTGGATTCTATCACAAGTATGTTTTCAAATTTTAGAGCTGATTTAGACCACATAGTGGATCATTCCCCTTTAATGCTATAGACTCTGGTTTCAGAAAGCTTGTCTAAAATCTTTGACCATATGACCTGGGGCAAGTTACTTACCTTCAGCATGCCTTGGTCTTCCCTTCTGTAAACTGGGGACAAATATAACCCAACCTTGTTTAGTACTGCCTCTGGCATTTAAAAACTTCTTGATAAATGTAGGCCTTTATTATTAAGCCTTATTAATGAAGGAAAATGATCAATGCAACAGAAACATGTATTTACTGCTTGCAAAGGTGTCTGTTAATTGATATCCTCCTTCAATCCCTTTGTGTCTCCTTCTCCTGGGTATTCCTGGTGTCTTGCTAGACAAAGCCACCCATTTAGCAGGACACTGGGCTGCAGTGTCATCCCTGTGCAGTAAAGACAGAGCTGGACTCTGTGGATCTGGGAGCAGGGAGGGGGTGGGGGCCTCACCAGGCCATGGCTGTGAAGATCACGGGGAAGAGAAGCCACCAGTAGTAGTCTAACTTCTCAGAGAACACGGCCGTCAGCAGCCCCACCAGCATCCCGTTGTAGCCATGGAGTCCAGAGGCGATGGCTGACCTGGTGGGGGAGGGGAGGAGAGAACAGTCAGTTACTTTGTATTGCACTCTTATCTCTGGGAACTCTAGATCTGCTTAATTTAGATGATTCCTTTAAGAATTACAAAATGTGTGATTTTCATGTTAGGGGATGGACTAGAAGCTCCATGTGTCCCGGAGAAGAAGTGTCAAGATAAGGGGACAAAAAGGCCATTCCAAAACTGGAAACAAGGGGCAGCTCTACTCAGGGAGCCAGAATTCAACCTGTGCCCTAAGAGACTGGACAGGCTGGACTCAGACTGACAAGTGTAGGAGGCATGAGGCTTGACCCAGGCAATGAAGTGTATGGAGAAGGCTAGCCCAATTGTGGTATCTGGGAGCACCTCGTTTCATGGCTCTGAACTGGATCACCCCCTAAAGCCACTTATCTCCCAGGAGTCCAGAACTCTGCAGTTCTGGCTTTGTTATTTACAGTTTCACCCTTCCAACGGGGTGATTAATGCTTAGTGAGTTTTGAAAGTTCAAAGAGAGCTCAGCCTCTACAGATCCCAGAGACGCCATCGCTTTTCCTTTTCCCCACATACCTGGCAGACACTCTCGAGCTACAGCACTAGCCCTTCCCACCATTCTTCTGCTCCTTTCCTTCAATTTGTTTATTTTGCCCCTTTATTTTCTGCTCTTCCTGACCCCTTTCTTCTTTATCTCATTGACTGGCTATTTCCATATTTACTCTGAGCATTTTTAATTTTTATTAGCATATATCAATTTTACATAATGGGTTCATTATGACATTCATTGGCATATATGTATGTGGTATATTTGGATCATTATCAACCCCCATGATCCTTCTTTGTCTCTCGTCCGTTCCCACTGATGTCTTTTTGCTCTTCCAAACCGATCTCCCTTTTACTTTCCTGTTTCTTTTTCTTTCTGGTGCTCCAATGAGTCTAAATAGGGTTGCTTACAGGGGCTTGGATGAGAGGTTATTTACGGGAGTATGGGCAACTTAACAGCAGCTATACCACTGAAGAAAATATCTTTCCGTCTGCAGCAATCATTAAATTCTTTTAAATCCCCAGGGAGGTATGGGGCCTGAGTGGTCTATCTATGGCCCAGTCTTGGGCAGGTCTTCTACAGGTGATCACAGCTGCCCCGAGTTCATGAGCGTGGTGTGCATGGCATACCAAGAAGACAGCATTCCACGACACTACCCTGTCTCCCACTGGTTACTTTCTTACTGCGTCTTTTCAGTGATGTTCAGAGTCCAAAGTATTTTTAAAAATATTTTTATTTATTTAAGAAAGATAGAGAGTAAGAAGCAGTAGAGAGTGAGTGTGATTGCACTGGGGCCTCCTGCCACTGCAAATGAACGCCAGACACATGCACCACTTTGTGCACCTCTCCTTATGTGGGTCCTGGGGAATCGAACCCAGGCTGTCGGGCTTTGCAAGAAAGTGCCTTTAAAAAAAAGTGCCATTGAGTCATCATCACTTTAGCCTCTAAAGTAATTTTTAAGTTTATAGCATGCTATAAATTTATTTTTCCATTTTCTTTGTGGTGGTAATTGGGGATGTATTAGTGGGCTTTAACTTGATTTGATATATATGTATCAACTGTATACTTTATATCTTCTATGGTTTGCTGTTGTTGCTGCTATAACAGTGTGTTTTTCTCTCTAAATGGCACCTGGGATTGAGCCTCCAAGAATTGGCTGCTCAGGAAAAAGATGCACATTGTCCAAACCAACGGATGTATAAGTTGTAACTCAGAAACACAAGAAACATTAAAAGGAAAGCAGCATGATTCCTCTAAAAATATCACAATTCCTCAAAGATACTCATATGGATAGAATATTAGGTGAACATCTCAAAAGTTTATTAGCACAAAGGATCAATGATTCAGCAAGCAGAAAAATAAAGAAATCAGGGCCTGGAGAGGAAAGTTAGCAACATAAAAGAGAAAGTTTGAAAAATATAAGAAAAAAATCAATGTAGATGAAAATGTCAGCCAACTAGAAGAGAAATTCAACAAGGAAATTGCTATTTTGAAAAAAATCCAAATAGAAATTCTAAAAATGAAAAAATATGTAATGAATCAAATGAACAAAAAACAGAGTAGAGACTATTACCAATAGACTCAAGGAAGTAGAAGGAGGAATACCAGGGATGGAGGACAAGCCTGAGGAAATACTACATTCAAATATGAATAAAAAAACCCAATAAGTCTGATCAGAATCTCCAAGAATCAGGGATACAACCAAGAGACCAAACCCAAAAGTCCAAAGGTACTGAGATTAAAAACAAGAGGCACAGGGAATCCACTCAATGAAATTACAGCAGAAATCCCTGAATCTAGAGCAAGAGTTAAATGTCCAGGCATAAGCGTTATTTAGAACCTTAATTTGATTACGACCAGAAAAGAACCTCTCCATGGCATAGTATAGTCAAAATTTCAAACATACAAAGTAACATTGCTAAAAGCCGTAAGGGCAAAATACCTACAAAGACAAACATCAGAACAGCACCATCTCTCTCATCAGCAACCCTAAAATTCAGAAAACATAGGATAATGCATTTCAAACCTTGAAAGTAAATAATGGCTAACCAAGATTGCTATATCCAGCAAAGATACCTTTCAAAATTGATGGAGACCTCTTTCAATATTAACCTTGAATATCAGTGGCTTCAACTCACCAAAATAAATGAATAAATAAAACAAGAGACTGGATTAAAGAACACAATCCAACTACCTGTTTTTTCTAAGAAACACAGTTCACTGGCAGACTTGAGTGCTCTATTGGGAATGGAAGTCAATTTATCAAGCAAATGGAAACCAGAAAGAAATATAGCTATTCTGATATCTGATAAAGTAGATTTCAAAATTAGTCAGGAAAGATAAAGAAAGCCATGACATACAAATAAAGAAAAACAATTCATCGAGAAGGTAGAAACACTCTAAATATACATGGATCAAATGTTGGGGTGCCCAATTTCATAAGGCAAACATGAATAGTCATAAAAGGTCAGATTAAAAAGAGTAGGTGACTTCAACACTCCACTCACATCTTCAGAAAGGTCATACAAACTACAAATTATCCGCAACAACAAAAACAGCAGAGAAAACTACACCACGTAGCCAATGGACTAAACAAGTATGTACTGAATACCATCCCACAAACACAAAATACACATTCTTCTCAGCATTCCATGGAAACTTCTCTAAAATAGATTTTTAAAAATCAGTCTTAAGAAATACAAAAGAATTAAAGTTATTTCTTGTACTTTATCAGATTACAATGGAGTGAAAATAGGAATAGAAAGAGAAGCCAAAGAAACTCTACACACTTGGAGACTCAACTTTCACTTCTGGATGACCAATGGTCATTGAAGAAATCAAGGATTCAAGGAAGAAATCTAACGAAATGAAAACCAGAGGCTGGGAAGATGGCTCTGTGGTTAAAGGCACTTACTTGCAAATCCTTCTGGCCTGGGTTTAATTCCCAAGTGTACTAATCAGGGTTCTCTAGAGGAACAGAACCGACAGAATGAATTGTAGTAAAAAAAAAAAGTTTACTGGATTAGTTCACGGCAATCCCACAATAGCCGACTGCAAACCTGAGTCAAGGAACTGGCAGTCTCTCCTTCCATGTGGCTGGAGGCCTTAGCAGTCCCAATCCAGCACTGAAGGCCTAAAGGCTTCCTGGGGAGCTGCTGGTCTTCAGTCCAGGCTGGAAGGCTGAGGAAGCTTCCTTCCAATGCTTATGAAGGGACGCAGGACAGGCACCAGCCAGGCAGGCAGGGAGGCAGGGGAAGACAGAGATTTCTTTCCTCTTTATATAGCCTTGCAACCCTATCCCAGACTTGTTGACTTTCTGAGTCTCTGGAATTTCCCTCCTGCACTTGCCCTCCCAGGAAGGGATGTTCATTTCTAGCTCTCCAGAGCCTCCTTACATCCTGCTCCCTACTGAGAGGGTTGCCTTCCTATGAACATCCTCAGGGACAAACCCAAGATTACTAAACAGGTCAAGTTGACAACAAAATTTAACCATCACTCCAAGCTTCCCATGGAAGCTGGAGGCAAAAAGTGGTGCAAGTTCCTGGAGTTCATTTGTAGTGGCCAGAGTTCTAGTGTGCCCATGCACACACACACACACACACACACACACACACACACACACACACACACACACAAATGAATAAAATGAAAACCACAGCACAGAATGCTAGAACCTACAGCTAACGCAGCTCTAAGAGGAAAGTTTATGCTTCTGAGTGTTCACATTTAAAAAGTCAGAGAGTTCTCAAATTAATATCCCGATATATCTCAAGATCTTAGAAACAGGAGAACAAATCAACCCCCAAAGCAGTAGCAGATTTATAAAGATCAGGGTAGAAATTGATGAAATAGTGACTAAAAGAATAATGCAGAGAATTGATCCAAGAGTTGAGTCCTTGAAAAAGTAGACACGATCAACAACCCTCTAGATAATTTAACCAAAGAAAGAGGGAGAGAGAAAACCCAAGGGAGCAAAGTCATGGGCAAAGAAGGAGCCTGACACGCCCACCTGGGAAATGACAACAGACACCGACAACACTTAACATGTATCCAAGCATAAATCCAGAAGTTTCTGCGAGCTTAATACTAAAGTGGACTTGTAACAAACACCCCCATAAGGCTCAGGGAACATTGTGGAAGAGGGGGCAGAGAGATTGTAAGAGCCACAGGGTGGGAAGGAGTATCCGAAAGCATTGCCCCCCCCCATGACTGCTGCTCTCATAATCCATAACTCCATGGTGAATGACCCTGCTGAAGAGGACCCTCATTGGGATGGGGGTGGGGAGGAGGGGAATGGGAACCACACACGATTTTCCATACCACAAAGTTTCTAGTTAATAAAAAAAAGAAGCAACCTAAATAATTATTACCAAGCTAGAAGTACATCAGAGCAGCAGGGCTTAGTAGTTAAAGGATTTTGCTTGTAAAGCTTCGTGGCCTAGGCTGGACCAGCATTCATTTGTAGTGACAAGAGACCCTGGCAAGGGCAAGTGTGCAACACACACACACACACACACACACACACACACACACACACACAAACAAAAATTGAAAAAAAGAAGGGGATGTAACAACAATATATGCCAATAAAATTCAGAAAATCATTAGGAAATATAAAAAAATTTCAAGAAAATGGAAAATCTGGAAGAGATGGATAAATTCCTAGACAGTTAAAATTAGATCAAGAAGACATAGGGAATTTAAATCTATAATAAGCAATGAGATTGAAGCAGTAATAGTCGTCCAACCAAGAAAAGTTCAGCCCTGGATGGATTCACTACTAAATTCTACCAAACCTTTAAGGAGGAGCTAACACTAAGTTCTTTAAATTGCTCCATAAAAGAAAAAAACATTACCAAAGTCATTCTATGAAGCCAACGGTATCCATTAACAAAACAGGATAATGACCCTAGGAAGAAAAGAAAATCCCAGACCAGTATCCCCCATGAACATATATATATGTATGTATTCTCAAAAAGATACTTGAAACTGAAATTAAGAATACATTAAGAAGGATGACCTTAAAACAATGGAGAAATAAATTGAAGAAGACACTAGAAGATGAAAAGATTATAGATTGGTAGAAAACTGTAGAAATGATTATATTATTGAAAGCCATTTATAGATTCAAAGAGATTCTCATAAAAATTCCATTGACATTCTTCACAAAAAAAGAAAAGAACTTAATATGGAAACACAAAATAACATGAGTGGCTAAAGCTGTCCTAAAAAGGAAGAATAAAATATCACAATTCCTGATCTCAAATTATACTGTCAAACAGCACTGAACTGGCGTAGACACAGATGCACAGACCAATGGAACACCCAGGTGTAGAGCACACAGCGGGGACTACGTAATTTTTGGCTGAGGTGTCAAGAACATTCATTAGCAAAAAGGCAGGCTGTTCAGCAAATGATGCTGGGAAACTAGATATCCATGTGCAAGAGAATAGAACTAGATCCGTATCTCTCACATGGCTCAAAATCAGTTCAAAATTCACTAAAGAACTAAAAGTAAGACTTGCTACTTTGAGGCACACATGGTGAAAACACCTCATATAAGCATAGGGTACCAATGCCATAGGAAATAATCCAAACAACTGACAGATGGCATCACCTGAAATCAATGAAAGCTTTGCCCAATAAAGGGAAGCAGAGCGAAAAGATTATTAAATTATAATTTAATTATTAATTATGTTTATTCAGCCATAAAGAATAAGACAATTATGATATTTGCAGAAAATGAATGGAGCTAGAAATCCTACTGTCTGACTCAGAAAAACGAATATTATGTTTTATGTTATATGCAGAATATAGGTGTGTGTGTGTGTGTGTGTGTGTGTGCGCTTGCGTGCACTCACTCACACACAGAGGAAAGTACAAAGGGGACCATGAGAGGAGAGGAAGAAGTCTAAATGGATGGAGGAGGATGGAACAAGAAAGGTTAATGGAATATATATGTCATGAAATCAGATGAGAAACTATTGGGGAAGAGAAGAAAGGAGACCAAAATAAAAGAAGAAAAGGATGAATGAAAAGACTCTCATTTGAAAAAAACCAACAAAGCTCATTCAGTGAATCTCAGGCAATCATACAGTCAGGAAAGTTTTCCTGGGTTGCCACCCTTCCTCTCTAAACACACTTGATTATTCTTGCTCCCCTAGAAGTAAAGTAAAATTACATATTTTATTTTATTATGGCTAAACCCTACTTGGCTTTTCAGGGCATCCCAGGCTGCTGGGTATAGAGGAAAATCTACTGTGTGTGTGTGTGTGTGTGTGTGTGTGTGTGTGTGTGTAAGGCAGAGCAAGAAGGGAGGAAGGAAAGGCACCCTGAGCTCCTTCCAGGAAGGTTTAATGCTCTGAAGTGGGTGGGGGGCTTCTTAGGACTCTCCATTTTAGGTCATCTTTTATCACTTATTAGACTTGCTTCCTACAACTAGATTATGAATGAGCTCCATGAAAGAGAATAGCTTAAGCATTTCTTTGTATTTTTTTTAATATTTATTGTCCATAATGAGTTACATTATTTAGTGGGCAAACCATGCGCTGTTATCCCGACTTCCCCCAATTCCCCCCCTCCCCCTCCCTGATCAGTTGTATATCCTCCTTCGTGGGCTGTCTGGATTAGTCCTTGTGGCAAGGGATCCTGTATATCTTAGTACTCATCCCGGTCTTCCTGGCCCAAGTGAGTTGTTACTGATGGGTGCTATGCCTCTGGACCGTCTCCCCCACCACGGCTTTGTATTTTTAAAAGATATTTATTTATTAATTTGGGAAGAAGAAGGCCAGGGCCTCCTGCCACTGCAAATGAACTTTAGACACATGCGCCATCTTGTGTATCTGGCTTTATGTAAGTACTGGGGAACTGAACCCAGACCGCCAGGTAGCAAGTAAGCACCTTTAACCACTGAGCAATCTCTCTAGGCCCTCCTTTGTATTTTCATCAGAGGGAGTATTTCCAGAAAGTTCCATAGCTAAACTGAACATGATCCTGTCTCTTGCTTTGAACTAGAGCAGTTTAATTCTGTAGCGAATATCTTTAAAATAAATCAGTATCTTTAAAAGTTGACACTCGAGAGACTGGGTGACCACAGAAGCAAACACCTCACCTGTCTGCCACACACACCTTGGGGGACTCACCTGTCCTGGCTTAAGACAAGGGCAGTTAAGGTGGAGACCACTGTCCCCAGGGCCCCAGCAATTGTCCACCAGGGGTTCTGGATCAGAAGTCCTACAAAGATGATGAGCCCGCTGAGGGGGTTGTTGACGAACATCACCTGCGCTGCCCCCCTCAGGACCCAGTCTAGGAACTGGAGAGCCAGGGGCTTATCTGCAAGAGACAGACAAAGCCATCCATCAGCAGGGCACCTTTGTGCTGCCCACTGGATCACTGGTTGTCATGACAACCAAGGCACACAGGGATGTTCAGTTTGAACGGTTCTCCTTACTCAGCCTGTCCTGGGATGGAGGAGAGAAGGGGTTGGGGTGGGTGTTTGGCACCCAGCCCAAGGCTCCGAGTGGCCTCCCAATTTGTCTGCAATGGGTGGTAGGTAGTTTCCCGTACAAATTGAAGCACCATGCTAAGACTGATTTAACGCAGTTCCAACCGCTGGCTTGGTTGGCAAGAGCCCCGGGAGCATTCCAGATGCAATGCATTGGTTGGTCCAAGGGAAGAGGTGGGAAGGCAAGAAAACCCCTGTGTGTGGGGGGTGCTGTATGATTTAGTTGAGGGCTGGCATCTGAGCAGCAAAGAAAGTCATCTGGAGAAAGGAAGTTTGAAGTGAAATTGTTTTAGCCCAGCTGTGAAAATCATTATTGAATTGGGGTCTAGAGGAAGCCAGGTGTAGAAGGGGGGGCAGTGTTGTGAGGACATGCATTCTGGCTCTTTCTTTGGTTTGGTTTCCAGGACAACCCATGCTGGTGGGGGGTGAGCAGGGACTGATGGGGAGGGTGTGGTATTTAGCAAAGCAGGAAGAAGTTCAGAAGAAAGAGTGAGGGAGCCTTGGGGAGGGGGTACTGTTATTTTCTTGGCTCATAATAGGGATTTACTGAATGACTATGGGACCAGTGAAGAAATCACCATTTCGCTTGTTTGGGAAATGGCTTCTATGTTTCTAATCCAGCTACCCTGTGTGACCACAGAGAAATAGCAATTTGCCAAGGACCAAAATTAGTGGAATGCATTTAAATCTGAAACGGAGTGACAGGCTAATTGGGGTATATTATGCTCACATTGGAGCCAGTGCAGATCTGGAGTTCCCTTGAACTGTGGGAGTCCCTAGCTAGCTTGGGGGACCCAGGAGTTAGCTTTATCATGCAAGCTGTAGGGAGGATCACCTCGGGCCTGGCCCCCGCTTCCTTCCTGAGCACCGCTTACCTTTCAGCCAGTTTCTGCACTCCTTCATGTCACCAGTGAGGTAGCCCACTGCTTGCAAGAGGCTGAAACCTCGGCGGCCTGCAGAGCCTTGGCGAGGAGCCTCGCTTTCCCTCCTTTTACGCCTCTCATTGGGTTTTTCAATTTTCACAATGTGGCTGTCTTCATCAGATGACCGGAGATCCTTGTAGGAAAAGCCATGAGAAGATATCAATAATGTAGCTCTTTGTTCTTCGAGACAGGAGCCTCCAAACTGTCATTCCTTCTGCTCATGTCGTCTGAGTGCTGGGATTTACAGGCAGGTGCCACCACACCTGGCTTCAAATAATACATCTTTTTGACAGCAGAGCACTTGGGGACAGAGGATTTTTTTGATAGAGATACAGGACCATGGGCGGAAGAGATGGCTCAGCAGTTAAAGGTGTTTGCTTGCAAAGCTCGGTAACCTGGGTTTGATTCCCCAGTACCCCCATAAAGCCAGATGAACAAAGACGCACGTGTATCTGGAGTTTCTTTGACATGGTAGGAGGCTCTGGCATGCCCATTGTCCCCCCACATAAATAAGTAAATATTGAGAGAGAGAGAGAGAGAGAGAGAGAGAGAGAGAGAGAGAGAGAGAGAGAGAGAGAGAGAGGATCATGAGACAAACAAACCTGATCTAAAACTAGCCAGAAATCTCCTTACACATGCCTGCCTGCCCTTCAGGTGTGATCACACTTAACTCATCAACATGGTCGGTAGTATTGTCCTGAACAGGGCACTGATCAAAACGCTCATTCACAAATATACCTAGGCTATAAAAAATGCATACAAAGTTTTGATGAAAATGCATAAAAATTGGAACCTCATGTATTATTGGTGAGAAGGTACAGCGCTTTTGAAAAAAAATGTTTATCAGTTCCTTACAATGTTAAACAGTTATCATAGAATCCAGAAATTCCCGTCTTAGGTTTATACCTCAGATAAACAGGAACATATGTTCACATAGAAACCTACACATGGGTGTTCATAGCCGCACTATTTATAAAAGAAAGAAAAAAACCAGCCTCAATATCTATCAAACGGTGAATGGATAAACCTGCCATGTTTATACAATGAAAAATTATCCAGCTGTAAAAGGAAATGAAGTACCTATTTATTCTAAAACATAGACAAACCTGAAAACAATATGCTAAATGACACAAATTGGTCCAAAAGATCACATGTTATATGGTTACATTTATATGAAATGTCTGGAGAAGGCAAATCCTTAAGAGCAGAACATGGATTGATGGCGGCCAGGGGTTGAGGGGAGGTGGGAACCGGAGGGTGACTGCCGATGGATGGATGGAGGGTTTCCTTTTGAGGCGATGCAAACCTTCTAGAATTAGATCGTGGTGATCTTTGCACAACTCTTTAAGTATACTTATTAAGCAACTTAAGTGTACACTGTAAAAGAATTCATTTATGGAATGTGTGACCGTCTGAATTTGAGAGGTCCCCTGAAAGTTCATGTGCTAAAAGTTTGATTGACAACCGATGGGGCTTTGGGGATGGGATTGGACCATGCAGACTTTGACTTTATTCATAATCTGATGCTATGACGGGAGGCGATGAAAGCTAAGAGTTAGAAATAGTCCACTGGCGGAAGGTGATGTCCCTGGTCCCTTTGTCTCTCTGCTTCCTGGCTGCCATGGGGGAGCACCATTTCTCTGCTTTGTCCTTCTACTGTGCCAGGCCAGCTGTACCTGGTGCTCACAGCAATGGTGCCAGCCAACTATGGAAGTCCCGAGCCAAAATAAATCTTTCTTCCTTTAAACTGTTTCTCCAAGACATTTGTCGCAGCGCCCAAGAGTCTGGCTGACATAGTATATGAATTATACCTCATTAAAAGAACCCTTAGCAATTCTGTCTCACTCAGTACCTAGCCAGTCCACCTCTGAGTCCCCACGCTCAGAGAGTGCTGACAACCTGCATTTTTTAATATATATATTTTCAAGCAGAGAGTGATAGAAGAGAGGCAGACAGATAGTATGGTTACACCAGGGCATCTAGCCACTGCAAACGAACTCCAGATGCATGCACAATTTTGTGCATCTGGCTTACGTGGGCACTGGGGAATTGAACCCAGGTCATTTAGGTTTTTCAGGCAAGCACCTTAACCACCGAGCCTTATCTCCAGCCCCCAGTGACCTACATTTTAACCAAACCATCCTTCTGGAAGCCACAGTGTTATGCAGGAGATCAAGTCTAAGGTCAAATATGATTGAGTCTGTCTAGAGGTCTGATGAGTGTGTATTTGATTCTAGTTATTAAAACAATATTTTTCTTACCTAACGCCAGCTAGGACCAACTGTGGATGTGGCCATTGAGTGATCTGGGACAGAATCTCCCAAGTCCATTGGGAAGGAAGACAGGAAAGGAACACCCTTCACTCCTGCCCCACCCCCACCCCAGCTCCCCACCTGGGAACCATCCTGGACGAGAAGTTGCTCACCCTTTCTTCAGGCATTTCCAGCAGGGGAAGGGCTGGGTGCATATCCTGGGAACTCGAGGGCCAGGTAGGGCTGCTTAGCTCCGACTCGTACACTTTATATCTGCTGGGAAGAGGCTCTGGCAGGAGAGGGCTGCTGTGGCCCTCAGACATCTCCTTCAGGGGGTGGTCAGTCATCTGTCGTGTAACTGGTGAGAGAGGGAGAAGGAAAGAGCAGGGGAGTGAGGGTGGGGCACAGGGACCTAGAGAAGTTTAGACAGACCCCCTAGGACACGTGACCTCTGACCTGCAGGGGTAAGAAGTGACATGTGTGGGGTTTTTCTTTCTTGAGACAAGGTCTCAGGTAGCTGGGGTCAGCCCAGAAGTTGATACGCAGCTGATATGCTTCTGACTCCGCTGCCTGTTGAATCCAGAGGTCTAGGATCACCGGCATATGTGAGATTTGAACCCAGGGCTCCATGCGTGCTGACCAACTGAGCTACATGCCCATCCCTGGTGGGACTTAATGGACCTGTGTGTTCTTAGGGGGTCTGGGACCCCTCCTCCACTCACATGCACCTTACCTTTCAAATAAATTGCCTTCATTCTTCCAGAAGAAAGCCCCCTTTTGCTGTCAAGATTTACCTGACCCCCTAGTTAGAAGTCTCTTATATTTTCTGATTACTTTCATGTCGCTGTTTAACTGCCTCAAGGTGGTACTCAGTTGTACCCCATGGCACACACGCAAAGAATCCAGCACCGACTGGAACCTAGATGCTCACTTCTAAGTTGTCACAGAAGCTCTGTAAGCAACACCCTCCCAGTCCTCCTGCTGGGGATCTCTGTTGCTTCTCTGGACCTCTGATGGCCTGTGTCCCTCCTATGTCCTCTGGGATGTTCTTGGTCCTTGGGAAGGTTTAGGAGAAAGGGAAAGGCTGGGCCTCTCCAATGTGCTCGCGCCCTCTGCTGGCCAAGTCGCGGTACAGCATCTCCTGCAGGAAAGGTAAGCGAAGGAGGCAGAAAGCTAGACCCGGGAAATACCATGCGTCGAAGCGAGCTAGAAATGTTCAGGAAAGATCTTGGGTTGAATTCAATAGTTTTAAGTCCATTAAAAGTCCAGTTGAGGACAAAGGAATGAGACATCAAAACAGACGAAGGGCTACTTGGACAGAAAGAGGAGGCGTGCTCAGGGTTGTAGACGGGGGACAGGGGGTCAGGGACAGCTAAGGGGACCCGACTACACCCCAATTACAGTATCTTCACGTATTGTAGTTGCTAATAAATAAATGAAGTAAAGTACAAAGGAGAAAAAGTTCAGTTGAAAAAAACCATGTCCTCCCCCTTGGGCTAGAGAGATGACTCAGTGGTTAAGTGTTCTTGAGCAAGCATGAGGGCCTGAGGGGGCCTGAGACCACCTCAGTTTGAATCTCCCAGCACCCATGTAAACAGCCAGGGGAGGCCACCCATACCCGTAACTCCAGTCCTGCGGGGAGCAGAGATCAGAGACTCATAGGGGTGGAAACCGAGTCAGTGAGTGGTGGGTGGGCGCTCTGAAGGGGAGCACATGGGAGTATATACATGTGCATACAACACACTCCCCAAGCCACACATACTAGGTACACGCAACACAACCCGCCCCCACTTTATAAAGTTCCATCAACTATAAGATACGTGCCGATTACATCATATGTAGCTAAGAAAGAAGACTCTGTCGCCAATCAAGATTGTCACATGCACCTGGTGATGATCATATAAGGGAGAGTCTCTAAAATCCTCTCCCAAAGGCACTTTCTTCTTTGCCCCAAGTCCCTGCTGCCTGCAGACAGCATTCCGTGGATGCAGAAAGCACGTGGGAACCGTTTCTCACGTGGATGTGCCTCCTTGCACTTGCCACAGAAAGCGGAACTGGCAGCCTGCCACCCAACTCCCCACCCCAGCTCCCCAGGTGGGTCCCAGCTGGGTCCCATGCCTGCAGAGCTGGTCCAGACCCTCAGTCTAGCTAGGAGTTTCATCAGCCCACATGGCCTTCAGTGTGCTTGCGATTCCTCTAGGGAACACAGCGTTCCTGGGCCGTGGGAATGTTTATCCTGTTAAAACGGGGGGAATTTCGGCTTGAGGGCAGTGATGAGAGGTGCAGCAGAAATGGCCTTGGCAAGAGAGAGGCCCTGTGTTTGGAGACAGCCTGGGCAGCTGGCACTTGCACGTGGGCCTCCGTGGTGCCCTCTTCAAAGGGCAGCCGAGACTTCCCGGGACAGTAAACTTGCTGACTTCGTTCCTGGCACGTGGGAGGCAGCCTGTGATTTAACTCTCTTCTCCGGCTCCCCAATTGAAAGGGAAGATTGAGCAAGAAAAAGGGAAGGATGAGCAAGCCGGTGGGAAAGGGAGCCTTTCTCTCCTGCTGGCTTCTTTCTTCCTGTCTGGATTTCATGATGACTTTTTTTAAAAAAAATTTTTTTAATATATATTTATTGTCCATAATGAGTTACATTTTTTAGTGGGCAAACCATGCGTTGTTATCCCGAATTCCCCAATTCCCCCCCTCCCCATCCCTGATCAGTTGTATATCCTCCTCCGTGGGCTGTCTGTATTAGTCCTTGTGGCAAGGGATCCTGGATATCCTAGTACTCATCCCGGTCTTCCTGGCCCAAGTGTGTTGTTACTGATGGGTGCCATGCCTCCGGACAGTCTC
>PVHP010035982.1:0-18160 GCA_004024765.1 Zapus hudsonius
AAGTTTTGATCCACGCTATCTTACAATTTGGAGATCAATTCTTTGCTTTAAAAGCAAAGACATAAATAAGATCAAGGACATCAAATGTATCAGGACAAAAATGTTATATAAACTGAAATTCATCGATGATTCAAGACAATTGTTTCTAGCTCTCCCCTCATAGGATAAATTTTATTAAGTACCATAATATGCTCTCAAACATGCCCATGTCTTTAATCCCTAGAATCTGAAATACATCATGCTACATGTCAAGGATATTAAGACTGCAGGCAGAAATAACGCTTCCAGTGACCTTGAGATCGAGAGATTAGTCTGGATTATCTAAGTGGCCTCAATGTAATCACAAGACTCCTTATAAATGAAAGATAAGGACACAAGACAGAACATCAGAGAGATAGATTTTTGCCATTTTTAAAAATATTTAAGATTTCTGACCTTAAGGAGCATGATGAATTGGTATTTTTAAGCAACTAAATTTAGGATAATTCATTAGAAGCAGCAAAAGGAAAGTGAATATAAAAATAATGGGACTTGGAAGTAAGATGCTGTCTAACAAATATCCATGAATGTGAACATGGTCATGGGAAAGGAAGACGGACAAAGGAAGGAACTGCAGATCATACAGAAAATGTCCAGCCTGTCCTGAGTAGGAAGTTAGTAGACACATGGGTGAAGGAATGGGAGAGAAAGCATGTATATTTTCTCTAGGACCTAAAGAGTCTTTGTAATGAAGCTGTAAGGGTTGCATGGAGCTTAATGTTTTACCAAACATGTATCTGAAATATATATTATGTATAGAACCTTGTTAGTATTTCTAATAACTTTTGAAAGACCAATAGAAGATTTTGTGGGGGAAAAAACCTTAGGAAATCGATTTTAAAAAAGCAGAAAGCCTTTCTCAGAGTAAATGGCCACAGACAGGGATCACTCAAAGTAAGCAACTATGTTGCCTTGCAGAACTTGAACTGCTCTGAAAGCAGACAGAGCCTTGCTCCAAACAGTTCCAAAAGGTTCAATTGTCTAGGTTAGGAAAAGCAACATAGAGATCGCTTTCTGTATTCATAATATACTCTATATACTTATGAATCAACTTACACTGAGGGTTGTGTCCTTAGAGAAGTGGACAAGCAAGCAGGGGTACAACAAGTGGGCAAAGGCAGGAGAAATCACACACACACACACACACACACACACACACACACACACACACACACATACACATACACATACACACACACACATTTCTACCTGAAAGAAGCCACTGTTAAAGGGCATGGTTCCAACTACATTACTGTGGTAGACTATAAAGTGTCTCTCATAGCTCATGCCTTTGTGACTAACCTTTATACTCAACCTCCATTTACCAGCTGCCTTGCTGGAGAAGGTGTGTCCCTGGAAGCAGACAGTATGGTTTATTAGCGCTCAACTTCCTCCTGGCTGATGTGTTGATGTGAGCCAGCTTCAGGTCATGCTGCTTTCCTGGCCATGATGGAAACTCTCCGCAAACTGCAGGTTGAAGTAAACCCTTTTCCTCCCATCAGATGTTTCTGGTCAAGTGTTTTATCCAGCAGAGAGACAGGAACAGTGGCAATGACCTTCTGTCACAAAGGCAAACCTATAGAAGGAAACCTATAAAAGTTTCAGGATCACCAAGTGTGAAGGAACACCACTGACAAATAGAACAAAGAGCAGTGAAACTTCATATATCATACTATGTGGGGAAGGAGCAGCAGAGGACAGAGGGTAGGGGCACAGAAACTGCTAGGATCCTAGGGAAATGTCAGCTGTGAGAGCTTGGAAGGAGGGAACAAACGATGAGGGATAAAGTCAGATGAATGTCATACTGGAGATTTTCAAATCATACAGAAAATGAGACATGTGGCAATAAAGAAATTTTCGGATGGAAATAATGCAGCAATCCTTCTTCTGTGTGTAGAGGGCTCTAGAGGTCCAGGCTGTGCTGTGAGGAAATGGAGAAACTGGCTTTACCATCCTCCTCCATCACCCCCTCACACACACAGAGAAGGTAAGGTGTCCCGTGGCTCCTTGATGAAAATCAGCTTCTCCAGATCACCAGCCACACCTCAGTGCTGTGTTGGAGTGAGCTGCTCAAGGCAGAGATGGATGGTTACTTGAGGAACAGCTGGAGCGTGCCCTCCTGGATGAGTTCAAGATCCACGGCCTGGAATGTTGCCTGATCCTTCCTTCTTTGTACTAATTCCAAATTAATCCATTGTGGAATGAGAAAAAATACAGAAACAGTAAATGAGTCTTGGGCCTAATGTCCAATGTACATGAACTTTTGTTTTCCCTGTTTCTCCTTCGACTTTCCTGAATACAAAGATCAGTAAGATGGGCTGTTACAGAAAAAAATAGTTACTTGCACTTTTGAGTAATGAAGGAAAAAGATAAGGTCTTCTATCCAAGTTCATAGACTAATTTGGGGATGGTATGGAAATCTAGGTTACAATTACAAATATTATAAATCACTACCTTGAAAAAATATTGAGTATAGCATATATCCAGGAGATGCAGAATCACAAAGTAACTTCATAATTTCTAAGTTGAAGCACATATTTCTAAATCATTCCTAAACAATATGAGTTAAAGATAGTGTCACGAGGGAAATTAGAAAATGTGATAAACCAAGTGATAATGAAAATATCACACATTAATATTTGCAAAGGCAACTAAACTTGTGTTGGAGGAAATGGTTTGCTGTGAGTGCTAGCCAGCATTAGAGACTTTAAAAACATTGAAAAGGCTATTTAAGGAGATTGGTCATAAACAGTACAATGTAGCAGTGGATCCTGTGTGCTATCCTACTGACCTGCCAGGCAGTTTGTGACCACGGATACAATAGTGCCATAACCATGATGGGAGGAGGGTAACAAACATGCTTCTGATTAGATGTGAGGCCCAATCCACAGAAGGACATTCACATCTGGTACTAGGCAACTGATCGAAAGGCCATGGCTGGGGAAGTCACAGGCACCTTGTAAGAAGATACTGCTCTATGAACATGACGTGCCTGTCAAGAGGCCTAACTATTTCTGTTTATGCCCATAGATGACTGTGTCATTGGCTTTCATCAGAGAAGCTTCCTTGTGTCATGGGTGGTCGATACTACAGAGAATAAGTATGAGAATAAGTGACTGATAAATGCTCATCTATATCACTTCCTCCAAGGCTCAGGGAACATGCCAGAGGAGGGGATGGAAAGAGTGTAAGAACACAAGGAAGAAGTGGAATGGTGAGAAGAGCTCTCTTCCAGATATGACAAAGCCTTTCTGCTTTTTCTATCTACAACCGTGATTACTTATACTAGACCTGCACAGCATTGGGCCTGTCCATATTCTCCATGGAGGAGAGAGAGGCTCAAGGACCCCATGTACTTCCCTGAGAATGTATAGGTAGTTAATACTGTTGTGGGAGGGAATGACCGTTTCTTCAATGGTATAGCCATTGGCAAGTTGCCTATGTGCCTGTAAGTAACTTCTAGCCCGTGCTTCTGTCAGCAAACTTAATGAAACTCATTAGGTTACCCCCCCAAAAAAAATGACAAAAAAACCAGAAGGTGAATGAGTTGGGAACAGGAAAGGGATCAGAGTGTGGAGGGGGCAAAAGAGAGTAATGAGGAGAATATGGTCAAAATATATCATAGGCATGTATGAAAATGCCATATTGAAACCCATGACATATAATGTCTACATGCTAACCAATACCTTTAAAAATAATATCGAAAAAGAGAACACAGAAAATGCAAAGCAAGTAAAAAGGAGGCAATAAGATACACAGAAGTAAATGAAATAAAAGATGAATAATTTAGATAATTAAGCCAGATGTAGTTTCACATAAAGATCAGCTAAACTGGTGAGCCCAAAATAAGTGGTGAATTTCCAATATAAAAGAAATACAAGAGGGATAATCACATCATGTTACTAGTGATAGAAATCAAATAAGAAATTAGCACCATTTTCCAACAAATTTGACAGCTTAGATGTCATGGAAAATTTTCCTGAAACATGTAAGAAAAACAAAGGAGACACTTATTTTCTACCATATATTAAATCATTAACAAATCATGTGTGTACTGTGATTGGTAAGGCAAATGTCATCCTAACTTCAAACAAAAAAGGAAAAGGTAGAAACTGCTCCCCAAAAGTATGCTTAAATCAAAAGCAACACAGAATTAAAAGATATGCATACCACATGTAATTGAAGACTTAGTATGAAAACCAATTGAATGTTCCAAAAACATGTTCATAAAACATCAAGAGAAAAGACTTTCAGAAACATGCATGAAATGCATTAACCAAACCACCAATATAATAAAGGAAAAGATTCTGAAAATTGCAAATTTCAATCAGGGTAAAAATAGTGACAAATATAAGTTTTAATAAGAGCATGAAATGAAGGGAACTCTGTCAGAGGGTCACACTATGAACATTAAGCCAAAGATGGGCATCTGATAGGCAATATCACATAGTGCACTATATAGACCAGACTGGACTCAAGCAATCCTCCTGCCTGAATCTCCCCAAAAGCTGGTACTATAGTTAATTGCCACAGCAGCCGGCTGAAGGAAATTCTCGTAAGCAACTCTTCAGAAGTCAACTGTACATCTTTCATCTATCAATCTTGCTCTGAAGTACATATGGATGAGCAGTATTATACAGCATAGTGCCAACCTGTAAACACTCACAGTGCTCATCCACGAGACAGTGGATGCATCATCTGCAATGTGTTTCATAAAATCTACTACTACAAAGCAATAAAAATGAACTGGGCCTGGAGATATTGCTCAGTGGTTAAGGTGCTTGCCTCCAGAGCCTAAGGACCCAGGTTCAATTCCCCTGTACCCATGTATGCAAGATACACAAGGGGGCACATGTGTCTGCAGTTTGTCATGGCTGGAGGCCCTGCCACACCCATTCTCTCTTTTTTTTCTCTCTCCCTTCTGTATCTTTCTGCTTGCAAATAAAAAAAATAAAATATTTTTTAAAAGTGAGCGCTATAACTTGAATGTTGAATATAGCCTCACAAATGTTACTGAGCTAAAGGATCATGACACACACGCATACATCCTGTGTAACTATCCATATATCACTGAAAAATAGATAAACCATAAAACCTAAGGTATGAATGGATAAAATATGAAAGCCATTCTCATAAAAGTCATCAGTGAGGCATCTTTCATTAAGAAGCATCAAGAGGAACCAGGAAGGAAAGTGTAGCATGTGGATATTCTATTCATAGACCTAGGGAATGGTCTCCATGTTTATTTTCTGTACCCCTCTACATGTGACTTGTTCTTTATAACAAAATAAGGGAAAAGAAGAAATGAAGTCTTCTAGTGGGAGAATCACATTGCTAATTGTCTCAAAAACCATTGCCAACAGTTCTGTTTCCCTCTCAGCTATCTCTCTTTAGGACAACACAGTTACAGGATCAAGCCATGATTTAGATCTCTAGGAAAGCAGATATTATCATTTGATATTATATATTTACAATTACTGGCTACAAGTATGTGCATACATCCCTTTGTCTTTCTTTAAAAGCTTTAATTTGGAAAGCATTTTAAGACTTGCATACCACTGTACAAAATGCCAGCATCACTTCAAAAAGTATCAATGTCCCATTTCAAAAAGTATCAATGTGTCCTCTTTCTCTGCAATATTGAACCTGGGCATTGCATCTACATACCACTGACGAAATGTAGAAGGGATGAAAAGTACATATTCTTTAATGCCAGCCCTCACATATGTAGCATGCATGAATAAATTAATAATTTTAAATTTATTGAATCATACTAATTTCTACTAGAAGTTACTACAACCAAATTTTACACTGTTCAGCAAATGAATATTACATGATCATTATTAGCTCTTTTCAGGTGCACAGAGAATAAAACCAAAAACATAGTATCCTGATGAGACCTTTAGACATCTTTTCTTGGTGCAAGGGAATGCAATATCAGTATTCCATGTGTAAATAAGTTCAATTAACAACAAGTTATAATTGCATAGGGAGATGAAAATTAGTTTAAACAAGTCAATTAAATCATAAACATTTCAGAAATGAGAGGATGTGTTTGTAATCCAATTAGTGTGCTAATATACTAATAAATTCACTGATTTGAATGGTATCTTAATTGTATAGCAGGGCACCAGAAGAAAAAAAACAGTATATCTTAATTGTCATAAAGGCAGTTTTGGCTGCAGTGTGACTTCATAAGTTTGGAGAAAATTATCCATGTTAATGAGATCAAAATGCTTCTATCTAGAATAATAAATAAGGTTACTTGATAGTTCGCCTAATAAAAATGCATCCAAGGGACAAAGGAAATGGCAGAACACAGAGATGTCTGCCAGACACTAATTATACCAAGTTCCTGATGGGAGAGATGGGGCATTTTATACTATGACCAAAAGGAAAAAAAAAACACTTTCATAGTTTAAATACTCAAATAATCATGGGAATAAAATATTCCAGGGATAATTCTTTACTGCTACCTCAATTACCACAAATTAAGCTGATATTAATATACTTTACTGCCGCTCAACCTTACGTGAAATCCACTGCACTTCATTGATGACTCAAGGGAATAAGCCTCGCTCCCATTTCTGCGTAATTACCTGTAATTTACGGGGCACCGAGAGTGTAGTCAAGGTCATGTTAAGAAGGTTGAATTGTATTGTTTTCATTCACCATCTGTGATCTGGGCTGAGGTTGCCACCTACTCAGTTGCCACAAGAGGAAGGGACACCCACCTTGACACAGGGGTCCTAGGGCCAAGGACCTAGGGCCATGGACCAGAATGATCATGAGATTTAGACCAAGTGTGCATTTTAATAAGTATATGACATTGGATTAAAATCCTGAAACAGATAAATAATGGTTTTTTAGTGCTAATTGCAACAATTTAAATCAATTGGAATGCCTGAAAAGAATATTGATGGCATACTCTGGGTGAATTCCAATTTATTACTACAATCTTGGGGCAACTCCAGCCCATAGCTCTGCTGCCAGAGACAGCAATAGCGTCCTACTCACCTCTCCACTGGGCCCAACCTGCAGTGATTTAAACATCATCAAAAGCTACTATTATTCCATCAGTAGTTCTTAATGCTTCCCAACCTCTAACAAAATTAATTGTAAGGATTGTCTACTTGTCGCTCTACTTCTATTTTTTTGTTTGTTTATTAACCAAGTAGGAAAACATTTGGACATTGACTTATAAGGTAAGTCATTAAACTCGGTGATAATTAGGACTGCCATTTTATAAACCAAAATCAGAAAATCATATGGATGATATCATTCTAATTATTTTAACAATACATAGTAAGCACCTGCTCAGTGCTACTCGGCAGAACACAAGCCCCTTCATCTTTTCAAATCTACGAGTCCAAGTGTGTTGCTTGGGAACCAAACTTATAAACAAAGACAAATATGAATCTAAATACAGTGATAAGAAAGAACTGAGTGGCACACACCCACCACAACTCAGAGAACTGAGCAGATGAGGGGGTGGAAAGATTGTGAGAGCCATGGTGGGGGAGAATATCCAGAGGAATGGCACCCCTCAGTAACAACACACTTGGGCCAGGAGAACCAGGCTGAATGTTAGGCTATCCATGATCCCCTGCCCCAAGGACTGATCCAGACGGCCCTTGGAGGATATCCAGCTGATTGGGGGTGGGAGGGGCTTGGGGAATTGGGAATAAGAACTCATTGTTTGCCCACTAAATAATGTAACTCATTATGGACAATAAAAAAATATTTTAAAAAGAAAAAATTGAGTGGCTATATAATAAAGAAAGAGAAAATAATAGAATGAGTGAAGTTTATCACAGGGGTCAAAGAAAACACAACAAATAAAATCAATGAGTAAGTGGAGAGTAAGCAAAAATGTTTAAGGCAAAAGGAAGATGATATGAAGTTGAACAATGAGAGGAAAGTGTACTTAGTACCTTAGGAAAAGCAAGGAGGCTAATATGTCTCTAGTGTGCTGAGGAAAGTTATAGGGCATGATATCTGAATGATCACCAAAGGGAAATTAAAGGTGTTATTAACCAGTTTGTTTGTTCTGAGTGATATTGACATCTCGTTCCACTGGAAGCTAAAAGACAGTGTGGTTGGAGAATTTGCAATGGAATCACTTTGACTCTAAATTGCAAAAGGATGTTAGTGTCAGCATAGCAGAAACAACAATTAGGAGTCTGATGCTATATTCTAGGTGAGAATGCATTAGCTGTTTTATTGGGAAACTAGCAAAGCAGTGGTAGAAATTTGAGAATCATATATTTAAATGTGTTTGAAGTAGAATGCAAACCCTGTGCTGCACTACAAGCTGGAGAGGAAGAAAAGAATCAAAAGGACAGAGTTACTCTACAAGTGAGGCTGGAGATATGAGCTAGTAGTTAAACGGTAGAAACATTAAATGCATTAAATGCAAATAGAAAGGTTGAGTAAGCAGTCACCTATATGAGTTCATCCTGGCCCAGGCTTAAGATATAAATTGAACAGCCACTAATTTTAAATGTTTTTTTTAAGTGGAAAGTCTATAAGAGAACATTCTCAAGTGAGAGGAATAGAGAAGGGAGGAGGTCCAAGGACAAAAAAAGGTGATGGAGAAAGAACCAGGAAAGGAAATGAAGTTTGTAGCTACCTCTAAGAGGAAGACATTCTGCCAAATGTTGAGATGATGTCAAGAAAGATGAGAACTTCAATATAATCATTCAACTTGGGAGTACACTGGTGATTTCTTCGTTGTTTGCAGTGGAGAGGGGAAGAGTAAAAACTGCTTTCAATATGCAAGACAGCTTTTAATGAGTTTTGATAGAAAGGATAGTAGAAAAATAGGGCAGAAGTTGAATGGAAGAATGAAGTGAGAAAATATTCCCATGGTAGGAGTCACAGCATATGTACATGACAATGTGATTAAACCAAGTAAGAAGCGTAAATTACGGAGGCACAATTTTTGATGTTGGCTTCAGAGAAAAGCACAGAGATTTCATTCCTAATAATTCAAAGACAAAAGTATATTCCAGTCTTCAAGTTGGGCTGGTAGGTTTGAGAACAGAGCTATGAAGATTTTAATGTCTCTATCTGGCCAATGAAGTAGCCAGCAAAATTATTAGCTAAACAAAAAGATGAGAAGGTTTATGCCAAAAGTGTGTTGAAAACAATTATCCAGGAGAATAGACAAAGCGGGCTAGAAAAATGATGGATGACTGCCCAACAGTAGAAAGCCCCACTTGAAAAAAGCAACCATGGCTTCCAAGTATGAATGCTCAGTGTAGCTGGATCTTTCTCCTGTTTTAAGTTTGAAAGGATAGAGTTTTCCCAGGCATGTCCAACTGCCCACTTGTCAAAGTAGAATAAGGAGAGAGTGGGATTTAACCAAAGTTGCATTAAATGACCAGGAAACTACAATGCAGAAATATAGAGGAAGAAAATAGTTATTTGAGTTGGTGCAGAACAAACCCCATCTCTAAACAGCTTAGAAACCCAGTTTCCAACTAACTTCAGGAGTAGAATAATCTAGCTCATGTGAACAAGTACAAGGTTGCAGAACTTGGGTTCATGCATGTGGTAGTTTTGAGTAAATGTCCCCCAATAGAATTTATTATAATTGTGAATTGTCTTCATCACTTTGTCACTTTGGCCTGGCCTCCTGGGTGTCTAACCCTAAGGTATTTCAAATTGGATGCAAAATACTAGGGATAGATATGCAAAAGAAAAGCTGAAACCCCAGTCTGGCAGTTCTGCATTTTTGTGAGTTACAATGTGCTTGCTTGCTTGAGGTGCTGGTGGTGGGTTTCTCTCTCTGCTTGCTTCTGTAAATGAGAGCCAGCCTTTTTCCTTAACTTCCCCTGGGTCTGTTGCTTCAATACTTTCCTCCCCAAAATTGTGCCTGGTTTGGAGATTCATCCCAGCAGAGTGTGACTGACTACAACAATGTAGAAGTCAAACCCAGAGCTGGTATAAGATATGAGCAGAGAGATTCACAATTCAGAAAACACAAGGCATGGAAGGCTTACTAAGAGAATGACAGCATCATGTAAAAATGTGAGCAAGAATGGCCAGTGTGGATGTCAGAAAGTGGGCTTAGCATAATAGTTGAAGAGAGAGATGTCAACTCAACTATGGAGCAGGTATAATTTTAGAGAATCCCAAGGGTTAGGGTATAATTTTGGACATATGACTACATTAAGATGGAGAAAAGATCCTTGAAAGAATTAAAGGCCCTGAAAGTCACAACTATGGAAGAGTTACTAACACTGGTGTTAAACCAGTCATGACTGACCGGAAACTATTAGAGAAAACAGTGGTGAGTGAAGATGAAATCTTTAAGGAAATAGGAGGTGATTTATCCACAGAGTTCTGAAGCAAAGGATGGTAGTAGAAGGGCACCTCTTACCCTTTAATATCCAAGATTTTAGGCTTTTCGGAAAGAAGAGAAGCATGGTGATCACTAATTGACTGTGATAAAGAAAATGCCATCTTTACAGAGTAGAATGAGCCAAAGGAAGAAAGGATGAAGTGGGGTGATGGTTCCGGCCATGAGAGATGTGTGGGCATGAAGCAGATGATGGCACACTTCCTGGTAGAGTACACATCATATTTAAGAATAGAGACCATGGATATGTGAGAAAATAGACTTGCCAGGAGTGCATTGAGTGCCTCTCAGCCAATCACACTTGGTTTTCTATATCAGTTTCTACAAATGACTGTACTCTTTGCTTAAAACAATTCTCAAAGCCCTTGACTACTATCTGCTACTTTAAGAAAGTCTTTGCATAAGACATCAGATCCTTGTGTGCAATCAGACACCCTCAACAAAAACCTGGATCTCATGCCAATGACCAAAGCCATCACTATGTGTGACTAAGCCAGCTCCATCCCAGAGAATGGATGGGTCAACATAAGCTGAAGCTGCAACTTGAAATCATCTGCCATTTCCTCAATCAGTATTCAGTCAGGGCTCAAACACACTTTCAATTTTATTTCTGTGTTTTAAACCTTGTCCCCAATATATCACCTCCCCTTACGGCTTCACTCTTTCAACAAAAAGTTATCAAGCACCTATTACAGAACGTGCTGCGGGGCAGCACCGATGATTAAGACACTATTTCTGTCCTGGAGGAGCTCAAGGCTTGGCTGACAGGCAAACATGCAAAACAGAAACGTCACATTTGGTGGAATGTGGGGGGCAAGGGGATGTATAAACCACAGTACTGTTTCCAGAAACCAAAACCACTTCACAGTTAATAATGAGAGTTTTGAATGCTGCTGTTAGCCTGGTGGCCACTTTCTAAGTTACTTGGGAAAAGTGACTTGTTTCTTCCAAGACCTGCTTAATTAGAACAAGAATTTAGAGCTCCATCTATCTCTACAGACTCTCTTTCCAAGATAATTACCAGGCACTCACCCTTTAATACAACCAAAAGTATTTATAGAGAAAAAAAAACAGAAAGGAAATTATAAAAAATAGAGTTTTTTTTTCAAGAAGACTCTTATTTCCTATGGGATCCCATTCATGCCTCTAATATTTTTTCCACTCACTACTGCAGCACAAATACTGGTTAAATAAAAGCTATATGGCAGGCACCGAACATGTAATGGCACAGAGTGAGAGCAAATAAGAAGATATTCACATGACTTACAATTCTGTCTTGAGAAAACATGACTAAATCAAAAAATGTTTTAACTGGGATAAGGTTCATTTACCTAATAATTCATATCAGAAGGAAGTGAATATCACAGTCTGGAAGATTCAAAATGAGAATAATTTTTTTCTTCAGTCAGTCTGGACGTGAAGCATCCAGACCTATCTACTAAAATAAAATTAGTAGATAAGAGAGGGTTCAAAGCTAGCATAGGATTCTGCCCATAGGATTTCCCCCTGTCCAATCCTGGGATGTAACATACACAAACACATGTGCACAGTGTTTTCAGAATGTTGTTGGACCCTTCATGGCACAGCTTGTATTGGATTCTTGGGTTAGAAGTAGGAAATCGAAGGTGTTTCTGTTGGATAATGTCAACGTTCTCTCTGTAATTGCTTATAGCAAAGTGGGAAAAATTATTTTTCTCCTATTAAAACGAGTAAAAAAAATTTATTATTCTCCTCTTCATTAATCTATGCACCATGAGAAACTGTCCACTCTCCATTTCTGGTAGCCTTCTTCTCCTATGGCTTCCTAACATTTTATACTTCTGGGTATTTCACTGTGCATCTTCATTTCCTCAAAACTCCTATGCTAATTAAAACCACAATGAAGCACCAATGCATACATTCTGCAATGATAATTGAAAGTGTGAACAGAGTTGGGGAGAAGCTCAGTTAGTACAGTGCTCACCTCATAAGCATGGAGATCTCACTTCAATCCCCAGTACCCACATAAAATGGGCAGCAGGTACCTATAAATAAATCCCAGAACTGTGGCGATGGAGACAGAAGATCCCTAGAGCTCACTGGTGAGCCAGTCTAACCACATTGGTGAGCTCTGGGTCAATGAGAAAGCCTCTCTCAAAGGAGGTGAGCTTTGTTCCAGAAGATAACACCAGAGGTTGTCCTCTGGCCTACACACACACCATACACATTTGTGCCAAAAAAAAAAAAATGCTGTGTTGGTAAGGATTTGTAGTTGCTGGAACTCTCATATAAAAAAGAAGGTACAGCAATTTTTCAGAATGGAAAATGTTCATTTTCTATGTGACCTAGCTAAGTGTACTCCTAGGTATTTGTCTAAAAGGAAAATTTAAACACCGATCCATAAATAAAACACATAATGAGCTTTTGTTTTTGTCAAAATAGCCCAAAATCAGAAAGCAAAGCCTTTAATGTATGAATGGAACACAATCATAACAAATCTACACAACAAAATACTATTTAACAATAAAAAGAAAATGAAAGACAGTATATTAGTAGATAAAACCACATCAATGTGTCTTAAAAAAAACTTATGCTATGGCACCCTACAGCAACAACACACTTGAGCCAGGAGGTCCGGGCTGAGTACTAGGCTATCCAGGGCCCCCTGCCACAAGGACTGATCCAGATGGTACACGGAGGAGGATATCCAGCTGATTGGGGATGGGGAGGGGGGGCATTGGGGAATTGAGGATAACAACTCATTGTTTGCCCACTGAATAATGTAACACATTATAGACAATAAATATATATTTAAGATTAAAAAAACAATAATAAAAAAATAAAACAATGGTACTGACTCAAAAAAAACTTATGCTAAACATAGGAAGCCATGCATAAAACATGTTTAGGTTTATATGAAGTTCTAGAACTTGTAGAAGTGGAATCTGTCTTAATCATCAAAACGTGCCTGTTTTCTTTGCTGAATCAGATAACTTTCCAAAAACAAGAAGGATCTATTCTCTAATATCTTCAATTTATCATGTTAGTCATACAGTAATGACTGCAGACATGGCGCATCTCAAGTTAATCGGCATTATTAGTGTTCCTAGGCTTTCCTCACTCATGTCTAGACAGGAACTGAAAAATAACTCAGGCTCGGATTGCACTAATGGCCAAGCTCCAAAGTGTACCCAATTTCACCATGGCATTTTAAGTATCTCTCACGATGTCACTGTGTGCATTCCATGACTCAGTACTACTTTATTCAAATGAAATACATGCAAATAACCCCAAGGATTCTAGAAATAATAAGAAAGGGATTTGAGAATATTTTGTTTCTAATACATGTCATTATAATATCATATAATTTCTAACAAATAACTCTGTTTAACAGCCATACAAATTCCTGCAAATTAAACTGTTAGATATATAGTACATGCCAAATGTGGCATACTTTGCCTAGCTTAAACTGTTGGTTATAGAGATATCGCATATAATTATCAAAATCATTGAATAGACACTGGATGTATTTTACTATTTATAACTTAAACCTTATCGGAGTTGATGTAAAGGAAAATAATTGGTGTCCCCAGCTCTGCCCTACACCCACTCTCTACTTCCTCAACCAGCATATCTTCTCTTATTTCTTCAGTGATGGTCTATATGTGGACAGCTCCTGTTTACGTATCTCTAAGCCTTCTCACTCCCCTGGGTGTTATTTTATTCGAGTCAGTCTATAATAGAATGTTACAAAAATATTCATACACAGTACAACTAAAACCATACTTGCCTTCACCTGTTCCCACAAATTATTCTCCCTCCTCGTTCCCCATTTTAGAAATTATTACTTCTCGGGCTAAAGAGATTTCTCAGTGGTTAAGGTGCTTGCCTACAAAGCCCAATGACCCAGGTTCAATTCCCTAGCACCCATGTAAACCAAGATGCACAGTGGTGCATTCATCTGGAGTTTGTTTGCAGTGGCTGGAGGCTCTGGCATGCCCATTCATTCTCATTCTCTCTCTCTCTCTCTCTCTCTCTCTCTCTCTCTCTCTCTCTCTCTCTCTCTCTCTCTCTCTCTCTCTCTCTCTCTTGATGTGCAAGCCAAAAAACTCAATATTAGACTCAAGTCCACCCCTTTCTCTAATCCCACATGCATCTGTAGCTCATTTGCAGTGGCTGGAGGCCCTGGCACACCCATTCTCTCTCTCTCTCTCTCTCTCTCTCTCTCTCTCTCTCTCTCTCTCTCTCTCTGTGTCTTTCTTTCACACTCTCAAATAAATAAATAAAAATTATTTTAAAAATTTAAAAAGTCTATTCTAGGGACCTCCTAATAGCCTCCAACTCATTCTGTGGGCAACATAAATATGTAAATATTTGTATGAGTGGGATTCTTGTGTATCATTCAGATATCTGCTTATTCTCCAGGTCCTTGTGAAAGTCTTCCATGACCCCTTAGGTTTGGAACCCAGGTACAGAATCTCAGAACTCAAATAGCAGCATCATTCCACTGGCTATGGAATTGTCTGTGCTCTCGGAAAGCATGAAGGCACATGCAGGTCAGGGACCATTTTTATTATGCTTGTGATTGAAACACTAACTGCTAGAAATATACCTGGTTCATTGAGTCTGATGAATACTAGAGACTGAAAGAAATTTTGCCAGCTTACTGCTAAGTCTTCTCTTTGTCGTATTCCCATCAGTTTTGCACACACACTTATGTTCTCAAATAGTATTGCAAGTTTTCCTGATGGTTTGAAAGTCTTGAAATAAAATTATTCAATTAATTCAATGCTAATTGAATTAAATAACTCCAATGAAAAATGCTTACATGTATTGAAACATCATATAAGAAGTACTTCATGAATATGTATGCATATTTTTAAATTCTTTGTAGATTTCAAATAGCACCACTAGCATAATTTGGTAAGTGCCTAATCAATTATATTACTTTCTTTTAGTTGTAAAACTCAAAGTACAACAAAAGTTTTTGAATAGACAGTGAATACCTTATCAACAAAATGTAGATGTTTTGAATGCTTTCTACGATTGCAGATTTTGTACTGTTTTTGTAAGCATTCCCCTCCTTGCCTGCCCCGTTCTTATCACCCCCTTTCATAGATGCTCACTCTGTGGTCACCATCTTCCCTGTCTGGAATGTCTGTCACCATCTTGAAAAATGAATTTCCTATGCAATCAACAAAAGACCATTTCCGTCCTTGACTTTCTTATAATCTGAGAACTACTTTTGCTTCTAATATTTTTTTTTACCTCTCCATTCCCTCTGTTTCAAGATCAGAACCAGGAGCTGAGAAAATAAACACCTTCTACCATAAAAGAACATGCATGTACCAAGACAAATAGATGGCTGGTATTGAAATATGTAGTTTATTTTAAAAATATTTGTTTGTTTGTTTGTTTGTTTATTTATTTATTTATTTATTTGCAGGCAGAGAGAAATATAGAGAGTATGTGTGCCAGGGCATCCAGCCACTGGAAACAAACTCCAGATGCATGTGCCACTTTGTGCATCTGGCTTTATGTGGGTACTGGGGAATCAAACCCAGACTGTCAGGCTTTACATGCAAGCTCCTTAACTGCTGAGACAAATCTCCAGTGCTTTAAATACACAGTTTTGATGTGTTGTGATGATGTGTGAACACAGTGCTAATGAAGTGACAAGAAGGAAGGATCCCCTGCCTGCGCATGGGAGGTAGAGAAACGGATGAAATCCTTTTGAAAATGATTATCCCTTCTTCATCTGAGTCCACAGGTTGGTGAATATTTGGTGTGTGTGCCCATTAATTCATTTAACTCTTATTATAACTCTGTGAGAACAATGCAGACTATATGGTCAGCATTTTTCAGCTGGGAAAGCTAGACACTGAGTCCATATCCATGCTTTTACCCAATGTTTGGCACACTTTCAACCACTGGTGGGTGATATAAAAATACACTAGGGGCAAGGGAAGTGAGGTGGACCAGTCAGATCAATCTTAAAACAGTACTAGACACCAAGTAAATTGTTTGCAAGCATGTGGTGGTGTTGCTTTTATATATATAGGCCCAAGGATAATCTGTATATCAAGTTTAGAAGCAGAAATGAAATCTAAAGCTACTAACCCTGTGCTCCAATATGTTCCCATTTCCCCCCTCTTTTCAGACATTTGTTTTATTTGGATTGGATTTGGTCAGGTGTTTGTGAAATCTCTCAGAGAAGAAGAAATAAGGAATAGCACAATACCTGCTCCTATAGGAAATAAGCCCAGACAGAAGAATTTGTCAGCTTTCTTTTTATTAAGAGAAGAATCTGCCCCATACGTCAGTGTAGACACTGGGCCAGTCCCAACTAAGGTAGGGCTGCTGTCCAGATGCCCTTGCAATGCTACTCTGTTTGCATGAAAGAAAAGCTCGAAATAAAATTTACTCTTCGCTCTCAGCAAGAACTAATACTTATCAAATGCCCTGGTCAAACACAATAAAATCATACTGTGTAAGGAAATTGCTTTTGTAATTGATTTACTAGTTTTCATAGAGGAAAAGCATTTCAGTAGCATTTTCATTAAATTACTTGTCTATAACAACCAAAAAATATCTAGTTTTCAGTTTTTAAAGACCCAGGATCTCTGTTGTTTAGATATTTTTTTAAAGTAATAGAATGAGGAAAATACTAACCCTCATGGGACACTGTGTGGTTGTAGAGAGGCACAGAATTGGACAGGATTCATGGCAAAGACACTGCTACTGTTTTGGCTGTATTAGGTTGGGTGACATAAAAATAAAGTAAGAGAACAGTCAGGCTTCATTTGCGAAAGCTCTCTCCCTCCCCAGGTTGTACCTCAAAGCAGGGACCAGCAGGCAAAAAGCAACTCAAATGCTCAGACAGTATTCCCTCCAGGACTGATGATGTCACAGCTGGCCCTAAGATAAGACCATAACTGACAAAAAGAAACCTTTTATCTCTTATTGCTTAAAATGCATTTGGTCCCAAACAAACCTAAGTAATAAGCTGTATTTAATTTTCCTATTTTTGGAATTATTTAACATAAAACAAACTACTGTGCCACTGGTTTAAAAAAATAAAACATGTATTCAACCATTTTCTCATTAAATCGTGCCATAAGGACAAGGCTTCTCTGTGAACAGCGACAGCCCAGAGTCAAGCCCACAGCCAGAATATGCTGCCTAAACAAACAAGTTGATTTCAGTATCTCATTTAAACAAATAGAAAGTGTCGTTACATGAATGTCAAACTAAAACCTGTCATTATTAACTAGTCAAACTGAAAACTTTTTCACAAAGAAAATCTTGATCTCCCATTGTGAGAGCACATCTTAGGAAAAACATTGAAAGTGACAGAAAGAAAAAACGGGAAATGGGAAGATGTCACTTGGTACAATCAGATCAGGATCTTTTATCCCATATCTCAGATGGCAGTCTTGGCCTTGAATACACACAGACACATTGGGCTGGAGAGATGCCTCAGTGGTTAAGGCACTTGCCTCCAGTGCCTAAGGTCCCGGGTTCAATTCCCCAGTACCCATATATGCCAGACCCACAAGGTTGTGGCCCTGGTGCACTCTCTCTCTCTCTCTCTCTCTCTCTCTCTCTCTCTCTCTCTCTCTCTCTCTCCTCTCTCTCTCCCTCTCTCCCTCTCTCTCTCTCTCTGCTTGAAACTGAATATATAAAATATATATATATATTAAAAAATATATATTAAAAAAGAGAATATACACAGACACTCACACACTGTTCAGTAACTATGGCTGTATTCAGTTG
>PVHP010035983.1:0-18215 GCA_004024765.1 Zapus hudsonius
AAAAAAAAAAAAAGAAAAAAGAAAGCTGGAGTTATCACCATAAATGCCTTCAAATTATATTATGGGGGCAATAATAACAAAAACAGCAGGGTACCATTTTTATATAAATAGACCAAGAAACCAGCCCTTACGATTACAATCACCTAAGCCAAAGCGAGGCTACTGCAGAGGAAGAAGGAGACCAGCAAGAGGTGGCAAAAATCAGGGAAGGTCTCAGAAAGGGGCAAATATAAGTTAGCAAAGTGCAATAACATGTATGTATGAATATGTCATAATAAATCCATTCCTTTGTATGCCAACTAAAATTTAAATTTAAAAGCTCAATGCAGCATAATTGTGTATCATTGAGAGAATGCCCACATTTCCAAGCCGGTTGTGATTTTTGCAATTATTGTCACTCTGCCATTGGTTGGCTGCACTGACAGGAGGCTGGCTCTTCTGTGTCCTCCCACATCTGGGTGCCTTCCAGCTGTGCATCAGCCCATCAACACAGGCAACATACTCCAGGCCTTCATTCACATCTACACACATGGGTCTACACTGTGTTTCAGCTCAACATCATCTCAGGAGTTTTAATTGTCTGGTGATGCACACTTACAGAGAACATACATTGTGGTTTAGGTACACACAGGCCATCTACCGCACCCTTCCTGACACCCAGGAGCCATGGCAACCCAGGGTGGTACTGAAGATAATCCCAATAGCCCGGGGGTCTGGGGAAGGGTACCTCACATCTCTCGCCGACGCCACACCAGGTTCTGCGGCTCAGGACTCTGTGGTCAGTGGGGAGGTGTCTCCAGCTCCCCCAACTCACTCCTCATTATTAAGATGGACCTTCCATTAGTCCTGTCTGCAGTAGAGGGACAGTGCATCATCCTAAAAAATGACAAGTACGGGTCAGTGACTGTTGGGGGCAGAGAAGAAGTCACCAAGAGCCTGGCTCTGGTCACATGCCAGTCCAGCCTGTCCTCTAGGTCTGTAGCAGTGTTGGGAGGGCTGCCACCAGCTGGGAGGGGGACAAGGAGTGTTTAGAAGTAGATTCCCTTCCCCAAGCTGGCATGTCCCCCACATGTCCCCCATGCTGGCATGCCCCACCCGGCTGCACTGCATCCCTGGGGAGGAGTTGTCATCCCGGGATCGCTGTACTGTGTGCTGTCCCCAGGCAGGAATGACCTTCCCGAAGAGAACTGTGGGAGGTATGGCACAGGACAGAGGGTCAAACCACTTGCCAAGGGAAGTTCTCACCTCACAAGTGTAAGTAGCACTGCCAAGGGTGCAGCTCAGAGACCATGTCTCTTGGATGGCCAGGCCTGACCCTCCCAGGGACGGCGCTCATGGCAGAGAGCTGCTGCTCACATCACGGAAGCCCACTCCTTCCAGAACACAGAGGCCACCTACCAAGGCCCCTTCTCCTTTCTTCCAAAGCCTGGCAGTGCAGGCCATTGTCTCCTGGGCCTGGTTCTGAGGAGATTGGTCCCACAGAAATGTCCACTGTGAGTGTCTGGCCACACCCCACTTGCAGCCTAGAGAGCTGATACAACTAGGGGCCAGTGATGGGGGTGGGCACACAGCAGCTGCCCCCAGACCCGGCTGCCTCCTTCCTTCCTGTCCTGGTTCCTTTCGAACTGGAATTTTCCCCAGCCGCCTCCTGAGTCAGCCATTTGACAGTCACATCCTTGCCTTGGGACCGGCTCTGAGAGACCCTCTGGGCTGCTCCTCCCTAAACGAGTGGCTCTAGTCCTTTTCCCTTCCAACTCCTGCAGCCCCAGCTCTGTGTGGAGCCTTCAGAGATCACAGCCGAGCGAGGGAGGGCAGGCGGTGCGCAAGTGTCCTGACCTCATCCCCCAGCCATTCCACTCAAGGCTCAGCCGGCTCTGTCCTGGCTCCAGCCTTTCCTCCACCCACACTGGTAACCTTCCCAGACTCAAGCTCTCCCAGATGCCTCTGCCCTGGACAGCTGCTTCCCTCATATTCGGGGACACAGGCAGCCTGGCTGGCCACAGGGCCTAACCTCCTAAGAGCTGAGCGAAGCGGGGAAGACACCCAACACCTTCGTTGTGGTTCAAAGCTCCCCCACTGCCAGCTCACTCTGCCTTGGCTCTCCTTCAGCCCAGGAAGGCAATGGGCTCCTCAGCGAAGGGAATGTGGGAACCCAAAGTCCTGAAGTAAACTAGGGTCAGGCATCCAGCTGAGAGCACACAGGACTGCGGGGCACGCAGCCTAGCACTCGGGAGGCAGAGGTGGGAAGAACGCTGTGAGTTCAAGGCCAGCCTGAAACTATATGGTGGACTCCAGGTCAGCCCCGGGCTAGAGTGAGAGCCTACCTTGAAAACAAAACAAAACAAAAGGAAGGTGGAAAGCAATAGAGAAGGACATTTGACATTGACCTCTGACCTTCACATGTGGAGGCCACATGCACGCCGTCTGCATGTACACTCCTGCATGCATACATGCATGTGCGCACCACATACATACAAAGCATGTGTTGGAAGCTTAACTCTGGATACAATACTGTTGGGAAGGGGTTGAACATGAGGGCTGGATCAGAAGGGTTCCACCCATGAATGGATTTGTGCCCATTACAAAGCTCTTCAGGCTAAAAGTTACATTTTTGACTCTGTTTATGTTCTCTTACTCTTCTGCCTTTTGCCAGACACAGCGTTAAGGCCCTCTCTAGATGCCTACGCCTTGACCTTGAACTTTCCAGCACCCAGAACAGTGAAACCTCTGTTCTTTATAAACTACTCTGCCTTGGGCTTTCTGTTACAGCATCACAAAATCCCACAGAAGAAAGAACCCTTGCTAACCTGGAGCATATGGCCTCTTTTATCTGTGCCCTTTTCTCTCTTGGGACCTGTGTCTCTTCCTTCCTTCATGCAAGTACAGACCCAACATCCACATTCCCATAGACAGATGCCTCAGCCTTCCCAGAGGGACAGGGCAGCCAAAGAAACTGTCACCTGTTCAAGCCACAGAGAGCTATGTACCAGCTGAGCCATGTCCTGGGCTAGTGGGAATATTCAGATGGCAGTAGAACCCCCCCCACACACACACTCACAATGTGGTGGTTTGAATGTGAAATGTCCCCACAGCCTCATGTGTTTTGTAATCAAGCCTCATCTCCAGCCAGTAGAGCCTTGGGGAGGCGGAGCCTTGCTGGAGGAGGTGTGTCACTGGGAGGTTGGTTAGTGCAACCCCACTGGGTGCTCACTGGCTGGCTCACTCTTGCTTCTGCCCTGCTGCTGCTGTGTGAAGCTGGGAGCAGGTTTCCTGTTCTGCCATGCTCACTCCCCACCACCACGAAGCTTCCCCTGGAACCCAGTAAGCCTGAAAGAAACCCTTTCCTCCATCAGCTGCTTCTGGCAATGCCAAGGTGACTTCTACACCCACCCTGTCAACTGGAAGAGCATCATGGAATTTAGAGCTGTGTTTCAAAGCTTTCGCCATCACACATGCCCAGAGGCCCCAGGCCATGTGTCGCCTCCCCCAGTGAGTTCTCGGGCCCTCTGCTCCACATCGCCTTGCCTGGTGCAAGTTCTTCTGTTTCCTTCTGTTTAACTAGGATTTAATGACTCCCACCACTGCCAGACCACTGACCCCACTGCCCAAGGCTTGAGCAGAACAAGCCTGTCCATCACAGCCAGAGAAGCATTGCCTCATCGTCAAATGTTCCTCACGAGCACCGCCACGGCTTGGAAAGGAATGCGTCTTTCACGGAAGACGGCAACAAACATGACCATAAACTTGGAACCCACAATCCTAAGACATGTCAAAAGACTCTGAAGAAAGCCTGAACTCCTGAGAGCCATATTAAAGCCTAATCTGAGCATTTGGAATTGATATCCTGGCTGTGGCTGGGATCCCCTCCAACTCTTATGTGCAGACTAAGGCATCCATGGCACGAGATTTGTGCAACAAAGACTTTAAATCAAACCCAGTATGCCAAACAGATAGAAATACATGTCCAAGATCACTCTCACAGCCCAAAATAAATACACACACCGCATACACACACACTCACATACACACCACATACACCACAAACACATACACACCACATACACACACCATACACCACACATACCACATACACACACACACCATACACACACACCACATATACACACTCACACACATACATACCACATACATAGGCACACACACCACATACACACACCTCAACACACACACTCACATTCACAGGCACACCACACACACTCACATACACACACACCATATACGCATACACACACTCACACACCACACACACATGCACACCCCACATGTGCTTTGGATTTTATCCATAAAGGATGTTAGAACAACTCTTCCGTCTCTCCTTGTGTGCGGTATGTGTGCATGTGTGCTGGTATCTGTGCAGGTGCACGTGGGTGGGGTGCGTGTGCATGTGTATGTGGAGATCAGAGGACAAGCTCAGAGGTCAGCCTCGGGGACAGTGTCCACCTCTTTTTGAGGCTGGCCTGGAGCTCACTGATGAGGCTAGGCTACCTGGACAGAACCCCCAAGAAGCCCTTGTCTCCACCTCCACAGCACTAACATTACAAGGCATGCCACCACATCTGGCATTTTGATGTGGGCACTGGGGATTGAACTCAAGTCCTCATGGCTTAAGGCAAGCACTTTACCAACTGAGCCATCTCCATAGAGAAGAGCCCTCTGATATGTTTATCAAATTTGGATGTATAGGTACACTAGGCTGGCCAAAATGCTACATAGCCAAGGTAAGTTGCGTAAGTGGAATAATTGAGCTTATTCATATCTCAAATTTGCTTGTCTATTAATTTGCTTATTTATTTGTAGTAGTGGAATAGAGTCCAGGGCTTTGCCTGAACTAGGCAACCGCTGCATCCGTGAGCTACTTCCCAGCCCATCTGCGTCTCAGTGGTAGGACCTCCCTCTGGAGGCCATAATAAAGTCATTTAAGGCACTGCAAAGTTAACGGGTGTGCTTCTGAAACCACAAGCCAATCATGTGTACTATTTTGAATGTTTCTCTTCATTTTTGCCTTTCCATTAAAACATGATTGGGGGGATGGGGCTTAGCGGTTAAGGTGTTTGCCTGCAAAGCAGAATGACCTGAGTTTGATTCCCCAGCACCCACATAAAGCCAAATGCACAAGGTGGCGCATGTGTCTGGAGTTCATTTGCAGTAGCTGGAGGCCCTAGCACACCCATTCTCTCTCTCTCTCTCTCTCTCTCTCTCTCTCTCTCTCTCTCTCTCTCTCTCCCTCTCTCTCTCTGTATGCTTCTTTCTCTCACTCTCTCCCTCATTCTCTCTCAAATAAACAAATGAATAACATGATTGGGCAGGGATAGCTCAGTGGGTTCAGATCCCCAGAACCCACATAAAGCAGGAAAAGGTAATATGGTGTCTGTAATCCCAGCACTCCTCCGGCCAGATGGGAGGTGGACAGAGGAGAGGAGGAGGTAGGAGCATCATGCTGCTCACAGGGCGGCTAGCCTGGTGTTCGAAGCAGTAAACAATGGAGACTGGGCCTCAAACAAAGAAGAAAGTGAGGACCAACACCCAAAGCTGTCACCTGACACATGGGCACACACACAAGATGATTGACAGCTGTCTGTTACCTGTGATGCAGTTAGAAGTGAATATGCTGTAGGTGACAGTGCTTACATCACGTTGTCACACACACAGGGAGACTCCAATGCCTCTGTGGAAACACACTCAGAAGGCTCAATTACACGTTGTCCCTTACAGTTTGCAAATTTAACACATGTGGAAATCCATTACGACCTATGTCCTTTCTTGGGGTGACTGGTTTTATTTTGTTTTATTTTTTGACAATTTCATAGCCTATACTATAGATTTATCATATCCACTCCCAGTGTCTGATTTCTTTTATTTTTGACAATCTCAAACATGTATTTAATGTATTTTGATCATTCACCAATTCCCAGTGACTTGATTTTTTTTGTCCATAGCTCCAAATAACCAATTTTTTGGGGGGGAATATATATATATATATATATATATATATATATATATATATATATATATATATATATATATTTCACAAACACAGGAAACTTGGCGACTGTGATTCTTTCACATGGATACAGCTATGTATGTGAAGAAGGAACTGGCAAGGAGAGAGGTGTGGATTAAATTTAAAGAAAGGTGAACAATGATAAATAAGTGCCCTTGGCTCCTCCTGGGCATAAGGCTGACCTGACACAAACAGCTCTTAGAGCACCACATGTGAATACACATACTCATACCATGTGTGAATACACCGCTCCCACCACGTGTGAATACACGCACCCATATCACGTGTGAATACACTGCTCCCACGTGTGAACACACACAAGCACATCATGTGTGAATACATCACTCCCACCACATGTGAATACACTTACCCACATCAAGAAAAAAATGAGCAAGGGGTCCAGCCCCCGTGAGGCCAGGTGCCAAGTGGGTATCTCAGCTGTGTTAGAGACAAAACAAATGGTCAGTGGACACAGCAGGCATTTTATTCATACAGTGAAACGCAGAGTCCTGATGGGAGGGGCTGACCTAGGTTTTCAGAGCCTGCGATCAAAGATTTAATAATACAACTAGAGTCTCTTCCTTGTTTTCAATGACCTGATCAGGGGGAAGTGGCTGAAAGCCAAACATGCGGTGTACCCCTCTGTTTCTGTGGGCTGTGAAATCAAGGTGTTATGAGTCCCATGGTGGTGGGGTGCAATCACTTGTGCTGGCAGGTTGGTGGCTCCTGGGGTTAGTGTCCCCACAGCACGTCGATGGCTTCCTCTGGAGCAAGGAGAGAGAGAGAGAGAGAGGAAGGGAGGGAGGGAGAGAGAGGACAGGTAGTGTCTATAGCCACATTGCCTACTGTGACTCCTCAGAGCCACACAGCACACCTGTATTACGATCAAGAAGACAGAAGACTGTACGTGAAGAATAGGAATTAGACAGAGCGAAGAATAGAGACAGCGCTCCTGCCTCTCCGCAGAGGGGATCCCAGTCATGCTGCAGGGGTGGAGGAGGTGGAAGATCGCTTTCATGTGTGTGTGTGCATGTTCATATGTATGTGGGCACATGATTTGGGTGTGTGTCTACATGTGGGCCTCAGAGGTTGGTATCGGGGGTCTGCCTTAGTGGCTCTCCAATTGATACATTTTTGTTTTTTTGAGATAGGGTCTCCCTCTAGCTCAGGTTGACCTGGAACTCACTCTATAGTCCAGGCTGGCCTTGAACTTGAGTTGATACAAGATTTCTCGCTAAACCTAGAGCTCACAGATTCAACTAACCAATGAGCCCCAGCAGGGTCCTTCTGTCTTTGCTTGCCGTGCACTGAGATTACAGATGAAGGTCACCACTCTCAGCATTTCACATGGGTGCTGGGGTCGAAACTCGGGTCTTCATGCTCACACAACAAGGGTTTTACTCACTGAGCAAGCCATCTCCCAGGGGCAGCTTGGAAATATGACCCCACAGGGCTGGGCTCACACAGGAAATCCTTTCCCTGCACTGTTACAAAGTGATCAGCCTTCAAGGGATGGTCTTTTGAATACAGCTGTGCTGGCTGAAGACAGCGCCAGCACCTGTCCTGTCTGTGAGATCAAGTCTATGAAAGCATCATGTACAGAGATTGCCCGTATGATCAACAGCAACACAACTGATGAATCCACCACCACCCTCCATCCAACCTCCAGCCAAGGTCAAAGGCCTGGTCTATATCATTGTGTCTTAAAAAGAAAAGAATTAATCATGGAGATTTTTATAAAGTGGAAAGTGCTTGATCCGGGCCATCGCCCTGGGTCATGACCCTAGGGCTCTTCCTGCTCTTGCTGGAGCTGCTTCTCCTGCTGCAGGGCCAGGGTCAACCACAGTTCACATCCAGCATAGCTGCAGGCCTGTCTGACACCTGGAGCCAGGCTGCTCCTAGGAGAAGGTCTGCAGACTCTGGGACCACAGATTCCCTGATCAAGAACACCACATCCGTCCTGATCAAAGGCAATTCTCAACCTGCCAGGGAGGGCTGGGACCCAGCTCCCACAGGGCACCCTGCCATGGCCCCGGCAGAAGGTACTGGGTAGAAAAGGGACTGAAGAGGAGAGACAACATGGGGGCGGGGAACACCTCATCAAAACTGCAGAGTCCTGCCCTCCTGAAAGATAGCTTACTGCAGTGGGCTCTGGGTGTCAATTCTGGGGCCTCCAATGAGCCTTCAATGCCTTCCAGGAGCCAGGGTGGCAAAGATGCTACAAAGCGGGGCTGGAGAGATGACTCAGTGGTTAAGGTGCTTGCCTGCAAAGCCTAACAACCTGGGTTTGATTTCTCAGTGCCCACATAGAGCCAGATGCACAAAGTAGTGCATGCATCTGGAGTTCATTTGCAGCAGCTTGAAGGCCCTGGCGCACGCATTCTCTCTGTCTCTCTTCTCTTCATCTCTCTCTGCTTGCAAATAAATAAATAAATGGTATTTAAAAAAATGTGACGAAGTGGTCCCTAGCTGGTCAGGGGACAAGGTAGACTTGTCCATGGGATACTGACTAAGATTCCAGGTCCTTGTGTCTGTCCTCCAGAATTGGACCAGAAGCACGTGGATAGTAATGGAGACAGATACTTAAAACAAACAGAGAGGCAGTCTTTAACATGGCCCAGTGAGGGAAGTGCAAGCATGAGGGTCCAAGGTCAGATCCCTGGCACTCATGTAAGCTTCTGGGCCTTGCCGTGTACCTATACCCCAGCACTGGGGGAGAAGAGACAGGAGGACCCCTGGGACTGGGTGGCTAGTACCTCAGTGGATGAGCTATGGATTCACTGAGAGACTGTTTCAAAAAGTAATTCGGAGAAGGATCAAGTAAGACACTCAGCACTGACCTCTGACCTCCTCACACATGCACACATGTATGTACAAATGCCAAAGCAAATAAGTAGGTAAATGATAGGAGAGAGAAAGGCACTTCCAAAAACGGAAATAGTCCAGCCAGCTGGGGAGGGTTGGCGCTCTCATGTGATTTACAAAGCACTCCACTCGCCTCCTCACTCCTTCCTGAAGCTGGACCCTTCCTGGAAGCATGCTCTCTCCTTGACATGAGTAGATCTGGCCCCAAAGCGCTTCCTGTCTTCCTCCGGATTGCTTTCTATCACTGGAACACAAACACCTGGAAATCTCAGAAGGTGCCAGAACCTTCCTGGAGAGGCAACTGCTCTCTTTCCACTCCCTCCACTTTGCAGGTGGCCAATGGGACAGAGATCATAGCTAGAAGCTGACATGTGGGCATGGCCTCATCCCCAAGTGTTTCCCACTGTCTCCCCCCCCCCCTTTCACCAGGAGCCTGGAGCAGCACAAGCTGCAAAGGTAAGAAGGGAGATCCCAGGGAGCAAAAGCCACACCTGCATCACCTGGAGATCAGTGTGGTCCCCAGAGGCTTGCTAGCAAGGAGTGGCAGGGGGAGGGTGGGGAGCAGGTCTTTGCACCTCTGTAGAGTGCTGGACCTGGCTCTCAGGGGCGTTCCCCAGAGCCCGGATGGGGAGGAAGAGTGGCAAAGCGTCAGAGAAGGAAGGAAAGGATCTCTGAGCTACAGCTGCCTGCGGAATGAAGTTTGGGGAGAAAGCATTTCAGGCAGCCAAAGGGAATGCCACAAACCTCCGGTCTCAGGAGCAATTCATTTCCCTGCCCTCTGTGAGTCTGGAGGCTCTGGTCAGCCCCTCAGGGAGAGAACACTGGTTACAAATGCTGGGTGGCCCACTTGTCCCTAAAAAAAGACTCCAGCTGTTGGCAACAGGGCTCTGGCTGACACAGAAAAGAGCCCTGTGTTGCAGAATCAACACTGTTGGAAGCAAGCCCGCTCCTATGAGGCAGTCGGTGGCCAGCCAGCAAGCGAGAGGCAAGCCCCACAGCATGTCACCGGGGTCAGAGAGCTGCTTGGGCATGCACGCCTAAGGCAGTCCTGGCTGAAGCCCACATCCTCCCTTTCTTGCATTTGGCCTTGCCTGGTCCCACTGAAAGTCCTGGGGTCACATGGGCAGGTTAACAGCACCAGGCTGCCTGCACTCCACACACCAGCTCCACGGCAGGCCACATGGGGCTGGTGAGGGAGGAATTCCAAGCTCGAGGGAGGAGGAAGGGAGTTGCCGAAGCAGAAGGGATTCCTTGGCACAGCTGAAAGTGCCGCGATCTGAGCTGGGGCTGGTGTGGGCACCAGGATTGAATGACTTGCAAAAGAAGAGCAAGGTGACCAGAGGACCTGCTGAGAGAGCCACAGGTCTGTTGGCTACATCCCTAGGCACCTTTCCTCCAGAAGTCACTATCTCTTGAATAAGATAACAAGAGCCCCCATTGCTCTAAGGAAAGCCCAGAAGCCTTTGGGGTGTCCTTCCAACAGCTGGCGCTAACTGAGCCCTGATAATATTTGCCAGCACTGTCTGGGACACTTGCTCTACTTTTTTTCTCTTTCAATGCCATCGTGAACCCAAGAAGTAAGCACTGCTCTTATTGTTCCAGCTGTGCAGATGAGGAAACCGAGGCATGGAGAAGCGGCATCAGCTATGTCAATAACTGGTGACAGGAGCCTGGTTGAAGACCTTAAGTCCCGCCCAGAATGCCAGCCTCTGGTCCGAGATTTCCAGCCCATGTGCTTGTCCATCCGTTCAATGAAGCAGGGTCCCTGGTCACCACCCTGTCTGCTGGGAAACCTTACCATGAAAAGGAGGTGGTCAGAGGTGAGATGCTCTGCCACTGGAAGGTCCCTAGGAAGGTACATCTGCCAGGGCCACTGTGCTCTCAAGAGAATTGATGAGCTCTTGGAGTATGGGCACTTCATCTTGAAAGAAGGGTCATGGGCCTGGGTTTGATTCCCCAGTGCCCATATAAAGTCAGATGCACAAAGTGGCACATGCATCTGGAGTTTGTTTGCAGAGGCACACCTATTCTCTCTCTCTCTCTCTCTCTCTCCTCTTTTTCTCTCTCTTTTTCCCTCAGTCTCTCTGTCCTTCTCTGTTTGCAAATAAATAAATAAATAATTTAAAGATGGGTCATTGAGAGAGCCAAGCCCAAAGCATCCATTTGCAGTGGGCTCAAGCCAACAGATGCCAATGGCAAGTGCACCATGGCACTAGCTCCAAAGTTCCCTCGGAGACCTGAAGGAAGCCCGCCCTCCAGAAGGAGGGGTGGTGATCAACAAGGAGCTGTGAATGGGAACAGAACTTAGACTGTGTGGTGATGGAACTCTGGTCGTCAGTTGGACAGGATCGAGAATCACTGTGGAAGCAGGTCTGCGAAGAAGTGTCTACATTAGGTTAATGGAGGAGGGAGAACCCACTGTGATTGTGGGCGCACCTTGCAGGGCCTGGGGTCCTGGAGTGAGAAGGAGAGCCGACTCAGCAGGAGCATCCATCTCCCTCTGCTTCCTCACAGGCACCCAGCTGGACCCACCGCCTTGTGCTCCCGCCACCGAGCCTTCCCACCACAATGGACTGCACCCTGGAACTATAAGCTGAAGCGCACACTCCCTTCATCAAGGGACTCTTTACCCTTACTTCAGGGTGTCTTATCACAGTAATGGGGAAGAACGTAACAGACTGTTGTGGAAGAGATGGACGTGAAGGGAAGCCCGCACAGCCCTGCACACCCTGCCCAGATGCAGCCTTCCAGCCTGCCACCTGCCCATCCCATCCATAGCACCTGGCTTGCAGGTACCTTCTCATTGTCGGGACAAAACACCTGCCAAGAGCAGATGGTGAGTGGAAATGGTTAATTTTGGCTTCCAGTCTTGAGGGGAAGCTCTGCATGCACAGCACAAGCAGGAAGCTGCCACACATCTGGGCAAGTGCTGGGCTTGGAGCTGGGCTGAGAGACCTCAAGGGCCGCCCCAGGGACACACCTCCTCCAAGGCCCCACCTCCCGGAGGCTCCACCAGCTCAGCATGGAGCACGAGGCTGGTTCACAACACATGAGGCTCTGGGGGACGCTCCATTCAAACCTCCACTCCACAGTCCTTGGGCTCACAATGCCTGTGCAGTTGGATTAGAGAGGACAATTCCCAATACCTTCAGTGTCTAGGCTTCAGTGGACGAGGCCCAGGGGGACAGGGCAGGGTGGGGAACACAGGGAACAAGGCTTCTTGCCCCTCTGAATGATGTGAAGGATGCTTGAAACAGGCATTGATTTTACAGATGAGTTGAGTCATGACCCAGCCCCCAGGGACTTCTAAACAATGTTCAGGACAACAGCCCCGGCCTAGGGGCAGTGACGGGCCCTGAGAAGGAGACAAGGTCCATGGGATGGAGCCCACTCAGAGCTCAAGGTTGGGCCATTCCATTCTCATAGTTGTGGCTGCCTCAGGAAGCAGGAAGGGAGCTCTGCCTCCACCGCCCCCACACAGCCTTGGTACTCTTGGGAAGAGACTATGAAATGGACAAGTAGGAAGAGGTTTGCACGAATGCACCACGACAGCTTAAGGAGGAGACATTAAGGGTCCTGCCTGAAAATGACTCGATGCCCCTGACCTGTCTCTGCAGCAAGGGAACCTGAGTGCTCAGGTGTAGTCGTCAGTTCCCAAATGCCTGGTGAACATCCAAACCAGACAGAGTTTATGGGAGGAGGGCGTTTATTTTGAGCTTATAGATCTAGAGGGACGTTTCATTAATGGTGGAAAACATCCAAACAGAGAGAAATAACCAAACAACCAACAAACACCAAAACCAGCAGGCAGGGACCTAGGCAGAGCTCAGACCTCTCTGCGTAACTTGGAGTCTGCCTGCTAGGGGCTGAAGCCACAAACTCAATTTAAATAAAACACCCAAGTCTGTGGGGGACATACCTTCAAGCTACTACAACAGGTATCTGTCCTCATACCTATAGAAGACACCCCAACGTTACCCAAGTCTTCACATTGCGTCAGCTATAGGCACAGAAGGTCTCAACACCTTCAGCTCATCAGCATTCCTAGTTTTCATTGCCATAACAAAGAGCAAGATGATCAAATTGTAGAGAGAAGAGGCACAGGGGTTGAGAAGTTCCCATCCATGGCCCATCTGTCCCCTACTTGGGCCTGTGATGACAGAAGCTGGGACCAGGCACAAAGGGCTCATCTCCACCAGGAGACTGGAAACCCTCCCGATGACCTAAAAGCAAGTTCTACTTCTTGCAGGTCCCACCTCCTCCCAGTAGACTTGAATACATGGGTCTTTGGGAGAGGATCCAAGTCCAAACTCTAGGAGTTTATTCATGGAAACCTTTTGCTATGTAGAGATTGCCCTGAGCAGCCTCCCCTGGGTCTCCTAAGGGGTGCCACAGGCTCAACAAAGCCCTGGAGATCTAAACTTGAACCAAATGCTTGCAAGGCTGTCACTGTACCCACTGAGCCAACTCTCCTTCCCCGAGGGACCCAAAATTTGATGGCATTATTGGGAGGTGGTGGAAAGTATGGATGGCAGGCCTCGCTGGAGGAAGTGGGCCACAGAGGGTGTGATTGAAGGAAATACCTTGTCCCTAACCCCTTCCTGGGTGTCTCTCTGCTTCCTGGCTACCATGAGTAAACAGCTTTGGTACAAACACTCTGCCATGATGCTCAGCCTTGTCACAGGCCCCCAGCAGATCAGGGTCTGAAACCTTGGAAGCAGTGAGCTGAAATAAATCTTCCTTTCTTAAGCTCTTGCCCTCAGGCATTGGTCTCAGCAACAGAAAACCACACCCAGCCTGCTAGGTGTGGGCCACTTGGATTGTCTGTCCCTCCCTAGCTGGCCAGAATCAGTCCAGCTACTCTAGCCTCTTCAGAGGGCTGGGGGGGGGGGTCTCCTGCCCTACAGAGTTGTAAGTTTTGGATTGTTTTCTGGAAAGACTTCCAAATCTGTTGTCAACAGGGTACCACCTGATAATTGACCACAGCCACTTTCCCACCCTCCAAACAGAGAGGGAAATTCCATTCCCTGCTGCTGCTGCTGCTGTGGAAATGAGCTCTGGTCTCCTGAGCTAGCTTACACTCATTCTATTCAGAACACACTGAATACGAGTGAGGGAAAGGGTGCAGGGGAGCTTCAGAGGGGAGTGAAGGTGGGGCCAAGGGCTTCTCCATGGATAATTGTGGGATTTGGGTCATGCAGCTTCTAAAGAACATCGGGTTGCTGGAAAGTTTGTTGCTATTTTGGTAAATGTCTCTGTGGCCTGGCCTTCATTGTGGAGAACTATTTATACTAGTTGTGAAGATAATTCCAAAGCTTTGCCCAAGAACATTCTGGGCTTTGTTTCCCATTTTTAAAGCACTTGATCAAAGGATGCTTTGCCCCAAGTTTGAAAACCCATTGTTAATATTCTTGCTCCATTTCAGGTTGTGTTTGAGCAATTTTTTCCCATAGATACAGATGTATTTCGTTTATTGTTTTGATGTTGGCACATTCACATTCTAAGCTACAATTCCACCCACTTTCCACTTCTGGTCTGGAAATGGCAGAAAATGGCAGAAAAGATCAATAGGAAAACTTGGAGGCATCCATGTGTCTTGGTAAGCTGAGTGTAGGCACTAGGAGCTTGTGTATTGCACCACTTAGTTTCGTCTTAAAGACGTTTATGCTTTATATAATGTAGTCTTAGCTTATGTACTCTTTTATCCCCTTGTGCGCCCGCTAACACCCTTCTTCCCAACTGGTTCCCTCCCTGTGTTTATGGTGTGTGCATGTGTGTGTGTCCCACTGACTTTAACTGGAATTGCTGGCAGCTGGCATGAACATGCTAAGGGGTTCTTTTTAGACTAAGGGCTATGTACCGTAAAAAACATGGTTCTCTTTCCCCTCGTCATTGTTTTTTTTTTATTTTATTTATTTGCAAGCAGAGAGAGAGAGAGAGAGAGAGAGAGAGAGAGAGAGAGAGAGAGAGAAAGAATGGGTGCACCAGGGCCTCCAGCCACTGCAAACAAACTCCAGATGCATGAGCCATTTCGTGCATCTGGCTCACGTGGGGACTGGGGAATTGAACCCAGGTCCTTAGGCTCTGGAGGCAAGTGCCTTAACTGCTGAGCCATCTCTCCAGCCCTCCCCTAGCAATTATTAACTGCCAACAGCTACTCTAGGAAGAGTGGGGTCTTGTCAGCCCCTCCTAGATCCAAGACGGAATGTTGACAATGGGTCCGTCTTGTGCAGGAAACCACAGCTACTGTGAGTTCATGAGTGCAAACAGCCACGCCACACCAAGAAGGCTGCACTCTCTTCTCCCTCCTCCTGTCTTCCCAGAGAGTCCCTGAGTCTTGGAGAGGGTGGTTTAGATGTCCCATTTAGGGCTGAGCACATAATAGTCTATGATCCAGACTGAGAGCAGTATTAAAGGTTTATTTTGTTTTGTTTTTTTTCATTCTTGGTATTCACAGTTAGAAGAAAAGAGGGCACAAAAATAAGAAAAACAGACAACTCACACAGCTAGTGAGGCTAGAGACAGTGTCTGTCTGCCTTGACCTTGGCCGCTGCACACCATTGGCCAAGCTGCCCGCCTCCCCTGTGCCTCACGAGCAACACTTGGTGAGCTGCCTTCTGAAACTCGGACAAGAGCCTTCTGCTGGCCAGCCACCCCGTCCATCTGTCTACAGGACATTGCTTAGAGCCAGGGACCTGCCACAACCTGCATTTGCCATTATGTGTGAGTTAGACAACAGAGCGGGCTGGGGAGACCACAGGCGTGAGCACCAGGAGGTCTCCAGAGCCACAAATGCCTCTGTGCTCCTAGCACTAGGAGGTAAGCCACCCAAGGCCTGCTGTCCCAGCCTGTCCTCTATCCGGGTGGAGGGGGGCTCCACCAAGCCATTGGCTGGCATCCACTCCAGAGCAGCAGAAAGAGAAGGGATGGTCACTCACACTGATTTCTCGTGAAGGCCCCTGTCAGAGGAGCCACTTGGTCACCAGCTATCAGCCTGATGGGTTTAACCTATTGGGAGCCCACAAAAAGGTTGATGGAGGAAACAGAGAAGGCATCACACACAGACAGCACAAGCCAGGGCCTTCAGGAAAAGAATGGCTGACATGCTCCCTGCCTAAACAGACAGACGTCTGGGTCCCCAACATCAGCAGACAGAACAACCCGGCTTACCCAGGTCACAGCTGGCCAGAAGGTAACTCTGGAAGGCCGTGTGTTCCAGCCAGCCTTGTGTTACTACAATGTATATCAGACCCAGATACAAAATACAAAGGGGTGTGTTTAGCTGCCTAGTGGCCCCAGGTGCGCCCGTCACAGCAGGAACACAAATAGGAGAGATGAATATCCCACCACCCCCTGCACGGGCAAACCCCCAATGACCCGAGTACCTCCCAGTGGGCTCTGCTTCCCAATAGCTCAACACCCCAATATCACCATTCTGAGGACCAAACCTATACATATAAGCCTCTGAAGACACTTTGTCCAAGTCACAGTGGAGGGGCTCTGCTTTTTCTACCGTTTCTGTCTTGGCATAGCAAGGCCGTGTCCTTCTCGGCCGTGGGACATGGGACAAGAGGCCAGTTGATATCATCACAGGCCCCTGGAGTCCCATGTCTGCTGCCCACCTCCTTCTTGTCTGGCCCTGCCAGAGTCTCCACTTCCTCCTCCAAGGTGAGGACAGAGAAGCTGCGGCTGGGTCACTGGGAGGACGTCCAAGGTCAGGTATGGAAGGGTGCCACCTGAGGCAAAGTCCCTCAGCATTTGGCTTACATTCATCCAGTGACCTGCTGAGCTCAGGAAGAAGTACTGATTAAGTAGCCATGACCCAGAAGGGCACAAGGACAGATCGAATCACTGCACACTTAGCCAGAGCTACTAGTACAAAGTGTCACATGTCCCCTGGGCAGCTAAACCCTCGGAACAATTGTCGTCCTGAGTGAAGGCCGTTAGCAGGGCCACAGTCCCTGAGACTGGGCAGGATCCTTCTCACTGCTCCCCAGCTCTGGCTGTGGCATTGGCTGGCATAGAGGTCCTTTCAAACCCTCCTCTCTCCTCTGTATTCTCTTGTGCCTTTCTCAAAGACTGCCTGAGAATGTGACAGAAAGCCACAAGACAGTGTGCTTCACTCACCGTGTCTCACTGCTGGGACAAAGCACCTAACAAAAGCAGCTTCAGGAAGAAAGGGTTTATCTGGGCTCCCAGTTAGAGGGATTCCATCGTGAGGGAAGGTATAATAGCAGAAGTGTGAGGCAGCTGGTCCCATACATCCACAGTTAGAAAGGAGAGAGCCATGAACTTGGGACCCCAGCCATGGAACAGTGTGGCAAACCTTAGGGTGGGTCTCCCCACCTCAAATAACCCCAGCTAGAAACTCCTTCTGGACATGCCCAGAGGTTTGTCTCCGAGGTGACTCTAGATCTTGTCAAGTTGACAAAGTTGCTTATCACGGTGTCACTCCAGATGGCCTCCCAGGCTGTCCCGTGCACTCCATGCTTGAGGGACGTCTTTCCAAAGCGTGGTGTCAGCTGGAGCCCCGGAAATGTGCTGCTCCACAGTCTCCTGGCGCAGGGCAGATGGACCCTGGGACCTAAGAGGTCACTGCTCATGACCATGCCTTGGACCTTCCCTTCATGTTAGATCAGGTCACTTGGGTCAGAGCCACCAGGGCATGGCCAAGGTTGCCTTCCTGAGAGGACGATGGAGCCGCAGAAGGCCTCCCCTGGGGTACTGATGCCCCTGGAGCTTCCCTGGGAATGGTCCTCAAGGTCCCACTTCATTAGACAGCTGGGGACTTGACAGGAACTCAATGCAAGTGGCTGGTCTGGCCTTCCTTGAAACATCAGTGTCTCTGGGTCCACAGCAACCTGGTCACTTCCCCAAGCTCAGCTCAGCTCAGCTCAGAACACCCTTGACCCTTCCTCCTCCAGGTAGCCATCCCAAGTCTTCTCAGGGTGGGTTCCCTGGAAAGCCACCATGAGAAAGATAAAACCCCTCCTTGTCTCTGAGCCACAGCCCTTTGGAGCCTTTTACTTCTTATGGTAACTGATAAGAGAGGAGCTGGAGCCCCAGGCATTCAGCAGACCCCGAGATAGGCGTTTACACAAGCCTTTAAACTATCACAGCCTGGCATCAGTTCCTGTTAGCAGGGTCCCATCAGCCAGTCCTGAAAGGCTTCTAACAGACAAAATCCAGCTCCCTGTAAACCACAGACTTTCCACAAGCTGCTAGGAAACCCATGCAGTCCTGGCTCAGTCCTGAAGCCCAGGATGGCAGATGAGGTACCTAGAAAGCCCCACTGAGACAGCCTCTATGACACTGTGGCTTCCTCCAC
>PVHP010035984.1:0-18269 GCA_004024765.1 Zapus hudsonius
AATCAGAATCTAGGCCCTTCTGATCCAGTTTCTCATACCTCTACTGGTAGAGAAGTTTGTTTTCCCTAAAATATTTAAAAGGTCTGCATATACACAGACCTGCTTTGAGTATTTCTGTTACCATTTCTATGCATAAAACTTCAAACAACATTTGGCAGGAAATTATTGAGCTTCATGCAGGGATTCACTATGACATCAAAACCAATTCTGGAGCAAAATAATTTTTCTCTCTTAGATGGCTCCTGGCTGATGTAACTGCCTTGTTCCCCCTTTTCTCTGAGAGATGCCTTGTCAGCCATTTCCTGGCTTCCTTGGTTCTGTTTCCTTTCCTGAACAACCCTCTACTATCTTTCATCTGCTTTCCCAGCACTCTGTTTTCCTCTTATCAGCCTTGATTTCTCTTCTTCCTCTTAAGCCAGAATTGCCTATATGCACCTACTCTACCTCACTTGACTGTATCTATGGCTCTGAGCAAAGGCCATCTATAAAAATTTTCTGTAACAACATCACACACATGCACAAACACCTGAAAAATAGTTTAAAATTACAGTGACCAACACATTCCTTTATATCCACCCGATGTAAGCAGTACTGTCAATTTGAAAATCACGTTTGATAGGAAATCAAGGTATTTTACAAGAAATAAATATCTGATTCATTTGAGAATGCTTCAAGCTGACGTCAAAGACTTTTTTTTTTTTTTTAAATATAATTGTGTTGAAGAGGAGGCATAATAAGCCAAGCAAATCACTTGAGAAATGCTTAGGTATTCTCTTAAATGTATTAACATGATAAGATAAAATTTAGCCTTCAAACTGGAGCAGAGCAGTTAAGACAGCATGGTGCTGGCAGATGGTCAAACTAAGGCTTGCTAATTCAATTGTCCTGCAACAGATAAGAATGCAGTGGACGATGCCCAGCTTGTTCCGTGATTGCCACAGATTGCCGTTACTTCTGAAACAGAGCAGTAGCTTTCCACTTGAACCTTTTCCAGTGCCAAGAGAACTGCTTGTATTGGCCCACACGCTCACAGGTGCTCAGTAGCTATTTCTAAACACTTTCCCATGGATATTGTGATGCACTGAGCAAGTTTTGGATATCCTGCTTATGAATTAACATTGTCCAGCATTCTAGAACAGATGAGAGTGGAAGCAGAAAACTTACATATCCTAGCTAGGTCCACTGCGAATGTGCCTATGCACACATATATTGATGTCAACTTTCACTTGTCACATAGCAGATCGGAATGTGGTGTAGCTGAGACTGCATGAATCTAGTTGCTAAGTTGAGGTGGAATTTGAAGTGCCCACTGATTGTTAAACATGTTTGGCTGATTTTTTAATTCCCATTGTCACAGAGCAGTGACACTCTGGGTCTGATTAGTTGGCCTGTGTCATGCTAGTAACATTCGATATGTATGACAAGTGTTACATCTTTTTTTTTTTTTAATTCAGAACTAGAGTCGAGGAGAGCCAAAAATCAGCCAAATCAAAAGATAGTCAAAGTGACAAATGGCTTCAATCTTCCAACTCATATCCCAACCTCATCTTCAACTCTAGATCACCAAGGAGTGTTTAACCAAATATTTGGGAAGTGTCTGCAGTGAAAACTCTGAATTGAACCATTGAAGGGATTATTTTCTGCAGGAGAGACTCAAGTTCTGACAGTGGAATTTAGGGGAATTATCATTTCCTTTATAATTAACTTACATCACTCTAGATCTTATTTCAAAATGTTTGGCACAGCCATAAACTTCACATTTTAAGTGACTCGTTAATGGCTGATTGCCCTCAACAGACAGGCTCACAAGAGCAAGAAACATTACTTTTCACTCTGTATTATGCTCTAGCACTTGGTACTTAATACAGTGCCAAACAAAATGTGCATGGTCAGTGGGTTACCAAACACAGAAAGAAATGAATTTGAGATTTGTGCCTCGGCTTACCATAATTGAAATAAAGTGATATTTACACGATGCCTTACAGATCACTCAAGTTCCCCGCATGCTCAGTCAGATGTGGATTACCATTTCCTGTTGACTCCCCTTCAGAAGCCACCATTTAGAAACGGATGGAGCATATGAAAGTGCTGGAGAAAAGAAACCAAGAGAGAGTTAGCAATCAAGCATTCTCATGTGGATCACTGACTTCAGAAAACAAGTAGGGGCTGGTGATATGGCTCTACTGTAGAGTGGTTGCCTACAGGTGTGAGGCCCTGGGTTCAATCCTGATCACTGCTGGAAGACAAACAAAAGCCTCCATAAGTGAATCAATCACATCAGTCAATGGGGTTAAGCATGTGAAAGCCAAAGAACCAGGAGGGCATTTCAAGGTTAGTGGTCGGAAAATGACAAAATGAGTCAAAAAGGGAAATAGCATGTGTGGGGAAATGTGAAGATGGATGCTTTTTTTTAAAAAAAATATTTTCATGTTTGTATGATTACATTCTTCCTTTCATTCTATCGTTTGTTTCCCTACATAACTGAATGATGGCCTAAATGTCATAGCCCACATCGTTGTGACGGGCTTCATCAGAATTATTAAATTATATTCACTGGTTCCTGGAAATTCAGATAACAAATGCCACATCCCAAATCTTGAACAGGACAGAAGACAATGTGATACTCTCAGGAAGAAAGCATGCCTGTCTCCAACATGCTGTGTGGAGGCTGATGTTGACAATGGAGAGAAGTTTGCCTCCTTTCAGAGATAAAGGGGAAGACCTCAAGTTCTTTAATTCCAAAAAGCAAGTAGATAGTAACAGTCGATCAGCGTCTCTGAAATGACCATAAGGAAAATTCCAGTGGCCTCAATGATTAGAAGTAAAACATGAAGTCAAGAAACTCAAAAACTGCTTACAAAGACTTGCCCTTTGCATTCATGGAAGGACTTATGTGATCACAGCCATACAATTGGAGAAGCCCAGCAGCCTCCCAGCACAATGCTTTTTATTAATACCACTGAAACCAGAAAGGACAAACTCAAGGGAAATAATAGGCAACTAAATGCACACACAATCATAAAATACCCCAACTAAATGGGCACACAACCATAAAATGCCCCAACTAAATGGGCACACAACCATAAAATGCTTTAACATAAAGAGTAAAGAAGGAACATTAATGCTAATCTTTACATGATTTTATTTTTAAAAAGAAAGAGAAGTATTTTCACCAAGTAAAGCATGTTAGATCATTTTGGTAGATGACCCAAAATATATTTCTGTATTAATATTAGATATAAGAAATGTATTTCTTCCAGTGACCTTGGGGGGAATCTTTTACTTTTGCATTTCAGTAACTATACTCATTGGAGTCTCCTTGATGTTGTGAAAACTTCAAAACCTAACAGAATATAGAGGAAATGCTTCATGACATTAGAGTGACAGGTTGTTTGGAGAAGACTGCAAAGGCCCAAGGAACGGGAGCACAAACAACAGGACTGCCTCTAACTAAAAGAAGTAAGTGGAGTAACGGAAAGAGTGAGGAGACAACCCAACACACAAGAGAAAATACTTGCAGACTATCCACCCGATAAGGAGTGACATCTAGAATATGTAAGGAACTCAAGCAACTTAATAGCAAAATCAAATCATCTGAATTAAAAACAAGCCCAAGACTGGCAACAGGCATTTTTCATAAGAAGACATACAAATGCCCAACAGCCTTATGGAAAGAAGTATGTCCAACATTGGTGATGTTGGACATACTTGTAGGAAACACAGATGAAAAGCATAAGGAGACCTCACCTCAGTGCACTGAGAGTCGTCTTTGCTATAAACACAAAAAGTAGTTTCAATTTACATTTCCCTGATGGCTAAAGATGTTGAATATTTTTAACAATAAGCAGAAGATTTGAAGGTCATATGTATCCTTAAAATTAACTACTAAATTTCAGAACCTAAAATTCAATTTTTTATGTTTAAACAAACTTTATGTGTTATTATTTTACAATCTTATTCTAGGTTTTCTTTTCTAAATTTTAGGAAATATCTCAAATTTTGAATTAGCAATGCTTCTTTCCCTCCTAGGCCTTGATCTTGTCCTAGGGTGGGAATATGGCTTTAGTGGTCATCAAACATTTTTGTTCATTTTCCCTGGTCCATAATTCAATTGGAGATTTGACGTATCTCTTCCTGTATTTTCAGAAAGAATTCTTGGACAGATGTGAACCTAAAATAAAATGACAAGTTTAGGTATGAAAAACCTTTCTATGATGCTCTGGACCTTGTCTTTTCAAATGTTACCTCAACAGTGTTGCATGTTTGCAGTTAAGCATCAAGGAAAACAGCAAGTGCATCTGGACATGACTCAAGTGCACTCCTGACAACATATAATGGACAGTCTGACCATCATCCATCTCCTTGCTGAGGGGCCTGCTCAGCATGTACGCCTGGCCAGCATTTAGTGCTCACCCATTAATGCCCATGTTTCTTATCTTAGTTCATTTAAGATTCCAGACAATGAAGACTAGATTGCCCCAGATGCTATCTCGGTAGTACATTGGTGTGACTCACATTGCATGATTTTGTCTTAAGCACAGAAGACATATCACAGTATCATTCGATATGCCTTTGAGCCCTGAATAGTTAACATCTGGATTCATTTATGTTACTGTGTCTACTCTTCAGTTATCTTCTGGATACTTAATAATTAGGGTAGGGTATGTTGTTGGGTTTGAATATATATATAATATTTGAACATATAAGAATATATATTGAATATATAGAGTATCCAGTATCCTGCTGAACTTTAACTATACAGATCTGAAGTTATGTAAAAGTGCAGATCAAATAATAACATTTTCTCTTTTGTGCATGTGTGTGCTACACACACATGTAGGTGTGTTTGTTTATGTGTGTGGTGCACGTAGGTGAGCCCACATATGTGCATGGGTGTTCCTGCACATGTGTGTGCATATGTGGGGAAGCCTGAGGTTGGATGTTATCTTCTGTCACTCTCAACCTTATTTAAAATTTATTTTCAAGCAGAAAGAGACAGAGGGAAGATGAGAGAGAAAGAGAGAGAGAGACAGACAGACAGACAGACAGACAGACAGACAGAGCGCATCAGGGCCTCCAGCCACTGCAAACAAACTCCAAATGTGTGTGCCACCTTGTGCATCTGGCTTTTTGTGGGTACTGAGAATGAACCCAGGTGGTTAGGCTTTACCGGCCAGAGCTTTAACTGCTGAGCCATCTCTCCAAAATAAAGTGGAGAAGGCAACCCTTTCAGTGTGTGATACAAGCTAAGTGGCGAGGGGCTTAATTGTAAGAGAAAGGCAGTAATATCAACAGAATGTAGTTACCTTTTGGGAAATAGTCAAGGATAATGAGGAAAACAGACTTCAAGGAATAATTAGAATGATGATTCGTGGTGGAATTATGAGCTTTGCATTTTATTATTTTATATTTTATTTTTTATCGTGCATATTTATGTGACTAAGGATACGATGTCTTTAAGTTCTTTTAATTTTCATGCTTCTGTGGGCTTTCACACGAAAGAGCCCCAGTTTGAACACTATGGATACTGAGTAAGCAGTGAGTTGAGGTTATCCTGTAGTGTAAGAGGACAATGCAGTACTTACATAGAGATCTCAGCTCCTCTCCCACCTCCGTAGCTGACATTGTGACCTTGAATGTGTCACTAAATGTCCACCCATCTCACTTCTGATATCTGAAGGACTGGGCTAAATAACACAGTATGCAATTTCATTTCAGTGTGACCTTAATTTAAAAAAATAAACTAATTTAAATAATGTAAAACGACTTTATTAGACAATACACTATATGAGTGATATCATAATTGAGAAAATATTTTTCCCCCTTCAATTGGCTTCCGTTTAAGAGAAGAATATCTCCCCAAAGTGATTAAGACCTGACAACGATGGAGAGACATGAATGAATGTTATCTTAGATGGCAAAGAAGGAGAAAGGGAGAAAGTCAACTTCATTCAGAGGAGAATGGTCGTGTCAAATAGGAATGGTTTTTCACCACTGGCTTTGAAATGGATTTCACTCTGGTCTGTCACTGGTAAATTAGAGTAAGAACAGTTTTAGGTGATGCCAAGAAGCAATAGCAATACGGAAAGACCAAAGGATAAAATGCATTTGAAAAACAGAGGAGGTAAAGATGAGTCCTCCCAAGAATTCAGCCCCTATGGGAAGGAGAACTAAAGGGTAGGTTGCTTGGGGAGGACTTGGGTGGCTTGAATGGTTTGATTATTTTACTTAGTATTTGGAGTTGTCACTGGTCACTTTGCTCATTGACATTTTTTAAAACTTATTGACAGCTTCCACTCATTGACATTTTGACATTTTTATCAATGGTTTAAGCAGAGATATGTTTTGGCATGTATGATTAGGTAGACTATGTGATGTGATGTGTGTATAATGTGTTCATGTATGTGAGCAGATGCATTCATCCTTTGTGCACAAGTGTGAAAGCCAAAAGAATCTATCAAGTGTCTTCTTTTTGTTTATCTGTCTGTTTCCTTGAGATAAAATCTCTCACTGAACCCAGGTTTGGTGTTTGCATCTTTGGTTTTTTTTAGTCAGCAAACCCCAATGTTACTTTTAATTTAAATTTAATTAATTTATTTTCAAGAAGAGAAAGGGGTGAAAGGGAGGGAGGGAGAGATAGAGAGAGAGAGAGAGAGAGAGAGAGAGAGAGAGAAAGATAAAGGAACTCCAGATACATGTGCCCTTTTGTGCATCTGGCTTTACTTGGGTCCTGGGGAATCGAATCTGGGTCATTAGGGTTAGGGTTGCAGGCAAGTGCATTAACCACTGAGACATTTCTCCAGCCTCCATTGTTGCTTTTACCTCAATGTCTTGCAGGACTGGTGTTCCAGACATGGCTTCACACATTTCTTTGTGTGAGTGCTGGGGATTTGAACTTGTTCAGTCCTGGACCCTCTCAGGCCCTACTGTGCATGCAACAAGCACTCTACCACTGAGCCATCTCCAAAGTCTGGAACTTTTACTTCAATATGGAATATCATTGACATGGAGAATGCGACAACATTCTAGTGAGAGCTGTAATAATTTCCCAAATAACTCGTTAATAAAGGCACTCTAATAAGCCGGATAGCATTTGGAGAATGGAGCCTTACAAAAGCCGGCTATTATCTATCACTTACTTATCTATCTGCAACCTTGCATTTTAAATTGTGGCCGAAATCTCACATGAATGTAGCAATAACTCTTTAGAAGAATCTTTTTTTGCTAAGGATTACACCAGCACCGTGGTTGGGAGGAACAAGGTAGGTGGAATTAGGGAAGCTCCAGATGCTACTGTTTAACCCCAGTGAGCACACCAAAAGTATACATATCTTAGGATTTTGAAAAGTATAAAAGCACAGAATTAAATGAAAAAATATATTATTACACTATTAGCAGACTTAATTGGCTTCAAGTATTCAGAAAAAGGCAAGTAATTCAAGTTTACACAACTGAAGTAGAAATAAACATCAGCCACAGAAAGAGACTCACTGAAGAAACAGTATTATAGAAATAGAAGACAGGCAAATGATATAGAAGAGTCACCATTTTTACAGGTTTAAAGTATGACATGTTTTAGAATCCATGTGTGATAAGAAACACTTCCCTCATGAGAATGCATACGCTTTACTACATAAGATAACATAAAAGCTACTTTTCTAGGCTCGCTGGATGACACTTTCTTTTTTTTCCGAGGTAGTGTCTCCCTCTAGCCCAGGCTGACCTGGAATTCACTATATAGTCTCAGGGAGGCTTGAACTCATGGTGATCCTCTTACCTCTGCCTCCCAAGTGCTGGGATTAAAGGTGTGCTCCATCACACCTGGCTGACTATTTTCTTCTTGAGTGGCATAAATTCTTGGGAAAGAACAGTGGTTGCAAATATCAGAGAAGGAGGGAGGCCAATCAGTTATTAATTTTTTTCTGCAAATTATAGATGTGGAATTAGCAAATGGGAATTCAAAGAAAAGCACCTTTCATTTGCATGTGATAACAGCATCCTTTAGGGTGTATGGCAACGCCCCAGAAATTGCCATGTTTCTCTTATTAAGCTGAAACTCCATGGGTAGCACCTGCTTGGAAAAATGCCCCAGAGGGCCTGTTTCTCTCTGCCTCAGGGCAGGAACCAGGCAACGCCAAGAGCTTTCTCCCGTGAAGTAGGGGACATGTTCCTGGCAAAGGTAAGTGGGCAAAGGTAAGCTTTGTAAAGATTAGAATGATTTTCAGTTAATGGAGTTCACATTTTCTACCCTTGATTCCTTGGGAGAGAAAAACAATCACACCATGTTTATTATTTAGTGTTCTTTTTTTTCTGTAAGCCACATATCTTCATTTCTAAACTGCCAAGTTTAATAGCAAACAGGTAAAATATTCCACCCGATTGCCCACTGTGCACGTTTTCTATTCCAGGTTTTGACACTTAGATTTCTAGATCCAAACTTCTGGCCTGAGTTCATAGAATGGGTAGGAAGATCGGCTGGTTTTGTGTCAGACTTGAAGGTCAGGGAGGAAAGAAAGCTAAGACCAGATAAACCTGTAGTGAATGACAAGTGTGGGTGCTTATCCTTTCAGAGTCTGAGAAAAATTGAAAGAATATAAACACAAGACTTACTGCCATTCTAAATCATCTAAGCCTAAGGACAAATAAGGTCCTACATCTTGAGAATGTGGGTTTTTTTTGACACCTTCAAAGTTAGCATGCTTGATTCATGGATCACACTTCTCACACAAGGGGAAGAATTCTTGATTTGGGAAAATACTTTAAAAACGGAGGGCAACGGGGAATTGGGGATAACAACTCATGGTTGGCCCACTAAACAATGTAACTCATTATGAACAATAAAGAAAAAAATTCCATCTGAAACTAACCTTTATTATAATACAAGCCAGGTTGGTTCTATTACCAATCTGCTGGCTCAGCCTGGTGGAGAGAAGTCACCAGTAGGCAAGAAGCTCTCCTAAGGTTAGTTTTCCTGGGCTCTTGAGTTTCCAGGCCTACGGTTTAGACTAGTAGACCCAGAGACAACACCAAGCCCTGGAGAGCTAGGTTTATGATTGTCAAATTCACTGGACCTAGAACCACCTAGGAAATGAGCCTCTAGGCAGGTATGCCTGTGAGAGATTACTTTGATCAGGTTAATTGATGTGGGAAGACCCACCTTAACTCTGGGTAGAGTCACTCCACAGGCTTGGGTTCTGTATTGTGTAAGAAGAAGAAAACAAGCCAGTTCTCACTTTTAATCCCAGCACTTGGGAGGCAGAGGTTGAAGGATCTCTGTGAATTCTAGGCTATCCTGAGACTACATAGTGAATTGAAAGTCCTTGCTCAATGTGGCTTCTGGTCAAGAATTTGGTCACAGCAGAGTGTAAAATGATTAATACTGAGATTATTACTACAGGCTTTACAAGCCAAACACTGGTGATTTAGAAACTCAAATTGGAGGTTTAATGCGCTTGTTTAGTCCCCCCGGCAACTACTGTAATGCTTGGTTTCTAGCAGCAGGGGGAAGCAGCAGCACGGGGTAGGGGGCTTTGCCTCTCAGTGTTATAGTACAGGTCTCAGTTGTTGAGGACCTAATCCTGGAGTTGGTGGTACTTACCTGCAATTCCAGAACTGCTGAAGCAGAAGCAGGAGGATTGCATGCATGGTCAAGGCCAGCCTGAATAACTTAGTGAAACCCTGCCTCAAGTGATCTGATCCTATTCAAGTAGATGTGATCATTTTAAAGCAGTTGAGCTGAGTGTGGAGGTACATGCCTGTAATCCCAGCACTTGGGAGATAGCTGGGAGCCTTTAGAGTTTATATCAGCTTCCTGTTCTGATCCGTGATCTCTGCTTCTGGGTCAGCCACAATGTGAGAAGCAACAGCCACAAGTTCCCACAGCCATAGGCAGCAGTTTCCTCCACAACAAAGGAATGAAACTACAGAAACAGTGAGCAGAGAGCCATTCCTGTCACTATGCCTTCCCCACTGTGATGGACAGAGTGCTCCTGTCACTATGCCTTCCCCACTGTGATGGAGAGAGTGCTCCTGTCACTATGCCTTCCCCACTGTGATGGACAGAGTGCTCCTGTCACTATGCCTTCCCCACTGTGATGGACAGAGTGCTCCTGTCACTATGTCTTCCTCACTGTGATGGACAGAGTACTCCTGTCACTATGCCCTTCCCCAGTGTGAGGGACAGACAACCTCTAAAATCATTAGACAAAGTACATCTTTCTTCCCTTAGTTTGCTTCTGTAAGTTATTTCACTACACTGTTGTGAAAAGTACTGAATATAATAGAAAAAGAACATTATGTATATATTTTGATAGGCTACTAAAATAATGAACATAATATAAAATGTAATTTAAAAGAGCATTATGTATATGGTTTTTACATTTTAAGGTCAAAGACCAAGGCATGCTATGTCAGTAATAACTTCTTAAACCAACACAGCTCATTATTTTGAAATTACTAATTACTTCTGCCTGTTTTCAGTCTCAGAAGAGAACGTGGCACACCAAGAAATGTGCTGTGTTCCTTGCTTCACTGGAACAGGAAACAGCATTCCTGAGTGAAAGCAACCATTTGTTTCCCCATGAGTCCCTGACATTTGGGATTGTGATGGAGAGTGTAAAATGGCTAATCTCACCTGCTAGACACATAGCTCTTGGAAGGAGTCATGGAAGCACATCAATTTCGTTGTTGTAGATTGGAAACGCTGAATTTGATAAGCTAGAATTTTGAAGAAGCAGGACCACAGAAGTGAGAGGTTATGAATGAGGTGTAAGGGAAGGGGGAGGGGAATGGCTTAAGCATGAGGATAAACCAAATCAGGTTCAAAAACATTAAATCCTCACAAGCATACTGTAACCTAAAGAGTAAGTAGTGGGCGTCAACTGGTAAGAGGGGCCATGAGTAGTAGGGGAGAATGTCTATTTCTGTGAATAACTGAGTAGTCTGACAGCCCCAGGTCCCGGCCACCGGTTCCTTCCCTCACTGAACTGTTGACCAAAGTGACCCATGAGGTTCCAAAAACAAGACAGAATTCTGTCAAGGCTCTTGAATGCCCTCCCCAGGCCTGAGGCAAAAACCCGTTGCTGAAGAAACCACAGAATGCCATCAATCAGAATCAAGAGACCCTTCCAGGTCTGGAATGGTAACCAGCACCCAGATGACAGTTAGTGCAGGGCTGGAAGGCACTACACAAGCTGCCAGGGGAAGTTGATCAACGACAACTGGAGTAAACAGACCACTGGCATGAAACACAGTCTGTGGCCATGAGTAGGCTGACCACACCTCCTACTGGGAAAGAACAGCAAACTAAGAAAGGAGCACTTGTGCAATGGAGGAGCCTGGGCCTGGGGGAGACAATCAACAGCTATTAAATTCGGCCAAATATTCCACTCAGTGAGGGGGAACCCTTGATTGGAACTGGGGATTCAGGGCGGTATGCACCGGATCCCATACTCTTGGGCTCCCAAGAAAAGATGTATTATGTGAGCGTCTGACTGGGAGGCTACTAATAATAGAAGCTAGGTAATCCAGAATGGTGTATATTTGTTAACATATACTGATCTAACTCTCTGATGGAGATTGTGTTTGTATTTTTCAGGATGCATCAAGAGAGCTGTTGCCCATATAACCCTACCAACCAACCGCAGGCAGAAAGCTGAGATCCTGGCAAGAGATGAGCCACCACAGTCATATCATGGAGGATCCATATGGAACCCTGCAGAGAAGGGCGGGATGAACAAGTGACCCACAGCCACAGCCATTCAATCAACTCAGGATAAGCCAGTGAGACAGAAACCAATGATTCTCGACACAAAAACCCCTAAGCTCACAACATTAAAGCATCCTTAATACTCACCCACCATGACTCAGGGAACTGAGCGGAAGAGGGGGCGGAAAGATTGTGAGAGCCATGGTGGGGGAGAATTTCAGAGGCATGGCACCTGTCAGTAACAACACACTTGGGTCAGGAGAACCCGGCTGAATACTAGGTTATCCATGGTCCCCTACCACAAAGACTGATCCAGACGGCCCACGGAGGAGGATATCCAGCTGAATGGGGATGGGGAGGGGGGGCAATGAGGAATTGGGGATAACAGCTCATTGTTGGCCCACTAAACAATGTAACTCATTATGGACAATAAAAAAAATAAAAAAATAAATAAATGTGATTGGTTCTTGAGAAAATCACCCCTGATCAGAAATCACTCTTCTATATTTCTACAATTGATTGTAGAAATTGCTATTTGTACTTTTTATTTCTAATTTGTTCATTATGGATGCTTTTGAAAGGAAAACAATTTTTAATAAGTTTAAAAAAATTTATTTGATTACATGCATGCTTGTGCATGTGCATTTGTGTATGTACGTGCTTGTGGACACCAACCAGGGTCTCTTGCCAGGTCAAAAGAATGCCTATACAGCTTTGACGTGAGGCTGGAGAACTGAACCCAGGCCAGTAGACTTTGGAAGCAAGTCCTTTAAACCCCTGAGAACTTTTACTAGCCTTAGGAAACAGATTCTTAATAATTTCTCATAAAGTATAAGCACTTATAAAGCTATGTAGGAGTTCTGTCTAATTTATGCATATTCCATTCTATTCACTCTTCAGCAATGATATTATTTTAGAATTATATTTAAAGTATACGCTATGTTGTAGTATGTATTGTACATTGATACATCCATATTTCAGTAGAGATCTACTAAAATGTAAATTAACAGCAGTTTAAGGATTTTTGAGAGTTGTTTTAATTCTGTAAATCTAAGTTACTAACCTTAGAAGATTAAATTCAAATAAGATGTGATAATGCCATGAATGTATCCTTGCTTCAGTGTCTACCTCAGAGCTATATGCCTAGGAGAGTTTATACAAACAACAACTATTTACGAACTCACATAGAATTCACGCTCATCAGGTGCTCACAAGTATGAAGGCCACACATTCTGCCTTCTAAGAAACAAGGTCACATGGAGTCTTTTTGCAATTGTCAAGATGCTCCAAACAATATGGAAGTGATGAAAAATAAACAGCAGTCAAATTCAAGGACTCGAGAAATTGAAACCTACTTTACCAATAGTAAAAATAAATGCTTAAGAAGCAGGTGTATTGAGATTGGTTTTCTCTGAATTTATGTCTTCCTTTGAGATGTCAGCATCCTTGGAAAGAGAATCTTCATCCTTGTAGAGCAGGGAGTGTTGATAGAAGAGGGTGGGAGACATGAAGAAGGATCCCTTAGGAAAATAGTGATGCCAGCTTTATTATTGATTCTTTTAATTGTTAGCCAGTGATTGGCATAGCTTGGTCAAGAGCAGAACAATGGTGGAATCTTTCACAATTATTGTACTTTTCCAAGGAGGCATTATAGTTTCTGTTTGAGTATTTATTAAGTTACATTTATATATCTATCTATATCCATATCATCTATATCTATATCTATTATCTGTCTGTCTGTCCATCTATCTCTATCTATCTATCTATCTATCTATCCATCTATCTATCTATCTATCATCTATCTATCTATCTATCTATCTATCTATCTATCTATCTATCTATCTATCTATCTAATCTGTAGCAGTTACCTTCTCATTGCTGGTTCAAAACACCCAACCAGAAACAGTTAATTGGAGGAAAGGGTTTATTTCAGGCTAACAGTTTTGAGGGGACATTTCATAGTGATGGAGAAAGTATAGCAGGAGTAGGAAGCTGGCTCACAGCTTCACACAGCAGCAGCAGGGAGGAAGCAGTCTGAGAGAGCCATCCCTGAACACCCAGTTGGCTGGACTAATAAACCTCAAAGCCCACCCCCCAGTGACATACCCCTTCCAGCAAAGCTCCACACCACAAAGACTCTCCCAGTTGGGAACAAAGTGGGGGATGTAATCAAAACAGTTGAGACAATGGGGGGCATTTTACATTTAAGCCACTACAATATTTTTTTAAAAAGTTGCCTTCAATTCTTTTTTACTCAATCTTTAAAGATGTATGAAGCTAAGGATGGGGAAATTGCTCAGTCAGTAAACAATTTGCTGTGCAAATATGAAGGGCTGAGTTCAGATCCTCAGAGGTCACATAAATGTTGGGTGGGTGTGATGTTCTGCCTGTAATCCTGGCACTCAGGAGGTGGAGACAGGGGACTCCTGGGGCATGGTGACTTAGCTGGATTAGCAGAATCAGCAAGCCCTGGGTTCAAGTGAGAGATGTTGTCTCAGTAAATAAAGTGAGAGCAATTGAGGAAGATACCCAGTTTCAAACTCTGGCCTCCTAAAAGTGCACAGGTGTATGTATATACACATATGAAATAGACACACGTTGAACATACATATACAAGCACATACACATCACACATCCATAAACACTCAGAATGTATAAAGTTTCCATAAATTTCTACAAATTCCATTAAGTTGTGGGTTGCTACATGGCCACTGACAGCTTCAAACTCCCACATCAATCAAATTAATTATTTTCTACATTTTTATTCAGTTATTTACTTAAAATCATATGTCCCTGTATGTTTGTGTGTGTTTGTGTGACCAGACACATGTACCACTTTGTATCTGGCTTTGTGTAGGAACTGGGGAATTGAGCCCCAGGCTGGCAAGCTTTGCAAGCAAATGACTTTAACGACTGAGACATCTTCCTAGCCCCAAATTCATTCTTTTTTTTTTTTTAACTTTTTTTTTTTTTTTTGATTCTTCAAGGTAGGGTCTCGCTCTAGTCCAGGCTGATCTGGAATTCACTATGCAGTCTCAGGGTGGCCTCGAACTCACCGTGATCCTCCTACCTCTGCCTCCCGAGTGCTGGGATTAAAGGCGTGCGCCACCACACCCGCCCCAAATTCATTCTTTATAAGTCCCCTCCCTGCCCCGGAATCGTGTGTTTGGGAAACATACTGAGTCTTTTGAAATTTATTTCAATAACTTGATCCATGACCCCTCCTTACAACTGTTCCCCTAACCTTTGCAAATAAATATCATAATAATCCAGTCGAGGACTGAGAATCAGCCAACATAACGACATAGCTTCAACTTTCAATATTGTCACATCGTCACTCCAGTTCTTGAAGTCATTGACCTGCTCCAACTGATATTTGTTTTCTGCCATTGTTCTGAGCAGTGTTGGAGGTCATGCCTACATTTTGCCCCTATAATGCTCCTTCTTGGTAGAGAAAAATTAATCTTTTATAAATCAATTTGTTCATATCTTACCAATTTGTCCACTTACGTGGCCTTGGCTATTGATAACACCCATGCCTTAGAGGTTCCACTTCTTATCAAAGTTATTTAAAGCATTTTCTTCTTCAAAGAGTGGTTTTCCGCTCCAGAGAATTCTCACGCCCAATAGTAGTATCACAAAAATGTCACTGTAAAGCTATTTTCTTTTCACTCGCTTTTTGCCTTTCTTACATAAATGTAGAAATTATATGTAACATTATTATTTTATAATAGAATTAGCATGCAAATTTCTCACATCTTTTAAGTACTATGTAGATGAGTTTTTCATAAGAGCCAAGTTCCAAGTATGTATGTCTGTTGTCCTTTATACTTGAATTGAACCATATGTACAGAAGGATATTTATATATGAAGAATTGTCTAAAAGGGAATATTTTATTAAGTGACCCTTACAAACTGCATTCACATATAATTTAATCAAATTTTTTGAGGAGAGGGGCTTTTTGAGGGAAGAACTTTCTTTGTAGGCAGAAGATTGGTCAGGTCTCACACTCCCAATTCTCCTTCCTTGGCCTGCCAAGAACTGGGGAGTTTATTCTTTGCTTAGTGCAGATAGCTAATATTTTCCAAGACTGTTTGCAACCCCCACTTTGTTTTGTGCATGGATGCTGTTGCTCACATTCATTGTTACCCCACAAGCCTTGGCTATTCTTGACATGGCTTTAACATACTGCTGAGAAGGAAAGGGAGGAAGTACAAAGAGCTCCCACCATAAGGGAACAAGGTTGATGTTCAGGGGAGTCACTGGACACCTTTGTATTATCACACCCAGTTTTGGTCACACACCACACACATGGTGGTCAGAAAGAACAGGACAACAAGGCTCAGGACAGGACATGCAGAAATGAAGTCCACATTGTCCCTCCAGGCACATCACTGGACACAGTGCTCCTACCCCATCCTCACCTGACAATTTGCCTAAACTCACCAAGTCAAGATGGGCGGAGGCAGGAGAATTCTGAAGTACTAGAAAATGATAACTGAGAAAAATAACTTTCCAGACGTGTCTTGTCAGTGATTAAAAAGAAATCCTGTAAAAACAAATAATGCTCTTTTATGCAAGGTGTTTCAGACATTAGAGGAGGCCACATCTCCCTACTCATTTTGTAAGTCAGCATAATCATGACACAAAATCTCACACACGTAACAAAATTTCTGACCAAAAACCTTCATGAAACATATGAAACTCAAACCAGACCTTGCAATATATAAAATCATAACACATAATTGGTGTAATTCATCCTCTCCCTCACTCAATTTGTCTCTATTTTGTTTCAATCTCATCATCTTTTCCTCCTATTATGCAGGTCTTGCGCAGGCATTATTGGGCACTACAAAGTCATAAATATCAAGGCTCTTTTGTCTGGAAGTTTGCATTGTAAGCAGTCCTACCCTTCCTTTGGCTCTTATACTTTTCTGCCACCTCTTCCACAGTGGACCCTGAGCCTCAGGAGGTGTGATAGAGATGTCCCAGTGCTGAACACTCCACTGTCACTTCTCAGCACTTTGTGCCATTTGAGTCATCCTGGTGGTCACTGCCATCTGAAAAGAGAAGATTCTCTAGCCAAAAGTGAGATTAGAATACCCAATACAAAGGTGCTATAAGGCAATTAGGTGGGTATAATATATACTTTTATATCAGACATTCATTCCTTCTCGTGGAGTGGGCCTTCAGTCCAATTAGAGGTCGGTTGGTTTCCTCCAGTAACAGATGTGCCACTATTGCCCCAGTTGGCACATTTGGCCTGGCTGGCTAATTCTAAGGCTTGCAAGGTGCACTGCTGTACATCACAGTGGTTGACTTCTCTCTCCCATAGGGCTTCATGCAACTGTGGCTTTTTCCAGCTTTCTTTCAGCTGGTTAACAGGGAAGAGGTTTCCAGCTTGATTTCTCTATGACCTGCAGCCCAAGACTGTTTGGTCTTTAGCAACAGAGTCTTAATTCTAACTCTGGTAGGCACCCACAAGTATTGTCAATGACCTGTCGTATTTTGGGGGCCTCAGGAATCTCTCTAGCCAACATCTTACTGGAAGGTGTCCCATCCTTGGCATAGAAGATTTTCTTGTAACAATCTATGACTTCTGGGTGTGATAATATCCAAAGAAATCTGGGAAAACTTCATCTGGTGCTGGCAGCTCTCCTTGACAGCCATCCCATAGTCTTGGCATGTCACTGGGTCTCCATTCCAACCCAGGTTCATCCTCAGGGCTCCACTGGGTTTCCATGCAGGCAATCCAACATGCCTGCTTCATACTGCCCATGGCCGTTTCCTGGGATGGGGGAGATTGCTCAGTGGATAATAGTGCTTGCTGCCTAAACATTAGGACCTGAGTCTAATTCCTAGCCCCTATGTAAAAAGCCAAGCATGTCTGTGCATTCCTGAGCTCAAGTACAGCAGGGATGGTGGAGGTAGGAGGATCTCTACAGCAACCTGCTCATCCAGTCTAACTGGAAAATAGGGAGCTATAGGTTTCGTGAGAGACTCTGTCTCATGGAAACTAGGCTGAAGAGTGATTGAGGAGGCAACCAGACATCTTCCTATGACCTCTGCAAGTACACACACAGGGAGCTTGCATATGTGTGTACACATGTTCGTACACCACAGGCACACACACACGCACACACACATATGGACACATGCGCATACACAAACACATACATGAACACACACTCCACACACACCAAAAAGCTCATTCCTTTCCTTCAGAAAACTGGATTTGACTTACATCCATTTTTATTTCTTTTTAAAAATATTTTATTTATTCATTTTCAAGGAGAGAGAGAGAGAGAAAGAAAGAGAGAGAGCACACCAGGGCCACCACCTTGTGGGCCTGGCATATGTGGGTACTGGGGAATTGAACCCAGGGCCTTAGGCACTGGAGGCAAGTGCCTTAACTGCTGAGCCATCTCTCCAGCCCACATCCATTTTTATTTCTGAGTGTACAGGACTTTGTGCTATACCATAAGATCCTGAAAGTGTTTTCTTTAGGATTTCATTGGTTATTATCCTTACATACACACTTTTCCCTTCCTTATTTTTTTT